>CABFVX010001561.1:43089-83314 GCA_902151425.1 Timema shepardi | reverse complement strand
GTGGAATCCGAACCACGGTGGAGGCCTGGCACTCCCCACAGTCACAAGATGTCTTGTCGGAGGTGAAGGAAGGGTTTAGTAATCAGATAAATCTGTGCCGGGACCGAGGTTTGAACCCCGGCCGCCAGCACAAAAGTCTGACACCTTACCCCTAGACCACCAGGTCACCGACTAGAATTTATCAAATTCACGCGTTGTGTTTTTCAGGAGGGTTTACGTTAAATTAATCCTGATCACACAATATGTTTCTTTAAGTCACTTGAACATGATAAACTTCACTTGAACTTTAAATTGTTCGTGATCCCGTCTTAAGAAGAGGCTAATTAAAATACCTGGTCACAAGCTTTTACCTTGGCAACAGACTCAATAAATGAAGTTACAAAATTCAGTACTAGTCACACCTGGGGGATTTAGTGAGGTCGGGGATAATTAATAGTTTAATAAGACGGTTAATTAATTAATAACAGAGGTCCACACTGAGCGTTGTTTATAGCACAAGCTACCCCACCTTAATTTTATGTGTCCTACTTTGCGGCAATATCTCAACGTAACCTAAGCGAGATTTTTTTTGGTCCTTCCTCTAGGCTCACTTTGCTTCCTTCGTTTAAGATCATAATAAACTTGGAAGCAATTTCTCTTCATGAAATGTAATAAAATGCTTAATGTGGACAAATGTCAGGGGTTACAAAAATTGTTGTTAAATTATATATTTGTTTGAATATTAGTCCGACAGCTGTTTCGGTTGCTGCCATTGTCTAAGGCATTGCTCTCGTAATAGACTAGAATGTCGGCTACAGGGAGATTGGGATTCAAATTCCAGTCTAGTGTAATGAATGTTGGTTTTTTTCCCTAAATTATTTTCCAATATCCCTCCCCTGAAATCTGAGCAAATTCATTTTAAATTCAATCTTCCTCATCCTTAAATCATTAGCATAATTATAACATATTCGTAAACCTGAACAGGTAAGACCTCGTACTAGAAAATAAATATATTAGATATATTAGTCTGACAACCTCTAGCCAGTTAATAGCTTGCCTTTAGCTAAGGGAATCAGGTTTGACTCCTGGCATGGCCGAAAAGTTTATTATAGGTGAAATTTGAGATGCTCCTTTAACACTGATTCCCAGGAACTAGGTGTTTTGTCTGTTATGAAATAAAGTCGGTCTATAAATGTCGTGTGCTGGTATAATTAGTCAGTTCGGAAAGTGTACATTTAATACCTGCTATTAAAACAAAGTCTCCATTATGTTATTTTGAATGTCAATAGCAGTTATTGGGTGTTTTCCAGAGAAAACAAGGCTTAAAGGGACTGTAAGAATAAACTGGTCCTTCTCTCCCCTAACCAATCGTCAAACCACACACAAAATAATGTGAAGGCTTACTGAACAAAAAGGTTGAAGTTTGCTACTGATTTGGTGTAAACTATTTATTAGTACAGTCTTGTCAAACCTGAATTTCCCCAGCCACGGTCCATGAACTATCACATCACCCTCTTAAATACCCTATTAATAAGTTAAAAAAATACAAATTTTTTGGAAGATATTCAACTAAGGGCCGATTGGGAATGTTATTAAATTTTAAAGTTAACCTCGGTGGTGTTGGGGTAAAATGATCGCCTCAGGACCCGATGTTCGTGGGTTTAAATCCATCTGGAGTGGATGGATTTTTATTGAGGTATAACAATCCGTTGCACAACTTCCTCTGAAGAAAAATAGGTCACTTAATTCATTGTCGATTAAGGCATGTAAGAGAGTCCTGGGAGATACGTGAAAAAAACCTTTCTCGGCAAAATTAGTATGCTCTTTCACACTCATAGAAAATGCTCGTATTCTGATATAATCAGTTTGTTTAGAAAGTGCAGGTTAAATACCTCATATATATGAATAAAAAAAAATTAAATATTAAAACGTTGTCCTCGTTGTCAATATGTGGGTGGCAGTGGAAGGAGGTGTAACGTCTAGAATCTGCGGAGTTAGTTAATCTATATTTGTGAATTCTTATACTATCTCCGACCCGCCTCAGTTGCATAGTTGGCTAACGCTCTAGTCGTGTTGAGCTCAACCACCGAGGACGGGGAGATTGAGGTTCGAAACTAGGTCGGGTGAACTGGGGTGGTTTTTCCTAAATGGTTTTCCACTCTCCCTCCATCGCAAATGCGGGTTCACTTCCTCTAATTCAACCTTCCCAATTCCCAATAAATTAGCGTAATTAGTACTTAAAGCGTATAACCCGAACGGGTAGTAAGACGCAGTGCTAAATAATAATAATAATACTCTCTCCGTAGAACACTCATCGCTCAGGTAGTCTACCTATGAACATACATTTATATGTAGAGTAGACCTTATACAGTATCAGTCAAATGAGAAACAAGGGCATGAACACATATCAAAGGTAGAACCTTAATAAGCTCTGAAAATAACACATGGCATATATTTATCGTCTAGGTTTGACAATTACATTAAAGTTTATTTTTGGATAATCTTAGTTTACAAAATATAACTCTCAGATACACTACTTTATATTTGTATGTTTATTTCACAAAGATAACAACGAATTAAACTGTAGCCAAGTCTTATAAGTGCATGTTTATATTCATTTGTGAATCAATCAAAGTATTATGAAGTTATTAAATCATAAGTTATCTATTTAATACCTTTTCATAATTGTTTAACTTTATAGCACATTGATTTGTTCATAAATTAATATTACCTCTCCTTAGTAAACTTCAATATATGTTTCAAAAATGCTTGTATTCATCACTTTCTATTGGCTATAAGAAAAGGGAATCTACTCCATGCAAATGTTCCCACTTATTTGACCAATCTTTCGATACGCTTGTATTTAAACCACACATGCCATTGTTTATAAATATAGAGAGATACTACCGCACAAGATGTCCTCTGTCATCAAAACATTTTAAGGTAGGCCTGTGATCAATCCATACATTATATTTGTTTTAAATATATATAGATAGAATATATTTATACAGGTGTTCTTGTGCTATTGACCAATATGATTTTAAACAAAATACTTTATTGGTCTAGCCTAGCTATTCGGGATCATTCTCAAATAAACATAAAATTAAATTAAACATTTGAGATTTGTTAGGAAGGAAACATAACAATAAACCTAATAACTGGATCCTTTTTCATAAATAACCCTCTCAGAATAAAATAGATGTATTTAACCTAAAATCAAAGTCTAAATAATAAAAAAAGGTCTACAGAATTGCCTTTAAAAAGTTTATAGCTCGATTAGTTGGCTGCATGGTTTAAGGTGTCACTCTTGCAATAGACTAGACTGCCGGTGATGGGGTGATTGGGGTTTGAATCTTGGTCGGGGGTACTGAGGTGGTTTCTAAAAAATTGTTCTACAATCTCCCTTTACGAAAATATGGGTATATTTACTCTAAATTCAACATTTAATCATCCCTAGCCCATTAGCTTAGTTAGTACATAGGCGTATAAACCAAAAGGGTAGAATAGACGTGGTGCTAAAAAAAAAATATAGTTAATGTTTGATAAGTTATTACGTTCTGATAATTTCAATCAAATAACCGAATGTATCCGGTATCCTCTCGTTTCCCTCTTCTTGAGGTTTCATCCCCTGAGGAGTGGTGATCACGTGTGAAGCCAGGAAACTTCCAGCCCCAGTGCTGCTACCTGGTGGCTCGGGCGTTAATAAAGTCCCATCCATTATCGTGAATGAACGAGAAACAGTCTACAACACCTTCCTTTACCATAGCTTAACTCTTCGGTGGGATATATAGCTAGATAACTCAAGAGATACATCCATTTTTTTATTTTTTATTTCACGTCCATAAAATAGTATTGTAATCGTGAAAACTATCTATCTCGAGATTTTGATTGATCTTGATATTTATATGTTGCCCCCAAACTAAAAAAAAAAAAAGTTTTGCAATTATTATGTCTATCTATTCCTAGGGCTTCAACAAAAAATGTGTAATAGTTTTTGTCCAAACCTGATATTTATATGTGTGTGGGGAGAAGGGAGAGGCGGGGGGAGATAATGCTACAGAATTGGCCACTAAGCCTTATTTTATCTCTACTCTCCTGGAGTATGGAGGAATTTATTTCTGTGGTGTGTACACCATTAAGGAAAATTTCCTAATCCCCAAATGGATGAATGATACTCGAGAATGATGATTGTGGAAAATAGAGGGGACCTACAGCTTAACGTGGGATCCAGACCACGGTAGGGGCCTGGTATTCCATTCACAAAGCGTGAAAGCACACATTTTGCCAGAGGTGAGGAAAGGGTTTGGTAGGCAGATAAATCTGTGTCAGGACCGAGATTTGAGCCCCAGTCTCCAGCACAGAAGTCTGACACCTTACCCCTTGACCATCAGGTCCCCTGATATTTGGATGCTATATATGGGGAATCAATAGTTTAGTTTTAATTCTAAGACGAAGCGTATTCTACTATTTTTTTCAAAATTTCAAACTAAAAAAAAGTATTTAGAGATTTTGTTCTAAATTTAAATAATTGAGAAAATTATTGGGAAAATTGATGAGTGTGATCATAATTGTTCTTCAAAATTACATACCATAATAAGCTACATGAGAAAGTATGTACGATTATATAACCATATTTATTTTCATGGTTACGTGAAACATCATGGCTACTAGAAGCTTAATTTAAGGGGTTAGGACTTGAGTATTTTCAACGAAAGTGCATTCAAACTAGCATGGAGAGAGGATGAAAAAAACTACATGTTAAAAACCTTATTATGTGCGTTTTATAGAAATTCAAACTTTGACTTCTCTGTCATCAAATTCAAACTTTTGAGAGCTTAAAGTCTTAGACCTTGTGATTACAAATGTGGTTACCATAGGCTAGTTAATAATTTATTGGTAAAAAACATTATTGATTTATAATAAGGTACATACATTTAAAGATACATAAAAATCATGTAGAGATTTATTTGACACAATTTTTAGGAAACGTAAACATTGTGTGTGCAGATTCTATCTGGGTTAAACCGTCAAAATACTCGTGCGATATATATTCTTCGTGTAACACGACAACGCCCATTTCTTCATCTTCGTAACCCACAAAAATATTCCCCCTCTCTCCCCCGGGATCTAGGAAAAGTTTTCCGCAACGTGAACAATCCATTACTTTGTAGGGAAATTACCTGCCAGGCTTGTTAACTCATAGAGGGCAATTTACACGTAAAGTGATACAAGCTCCACACCAGAAAACAACCAGGAATAAATCGTAAGGATAGACAAAGAAACCAACTTCCAAGACAAAGACTACCAATTTATTGAATACTCTGAGGTTCAGTTTTCAAGAAGAACTTCTAGTTTTAAAAATTATTTTTCAGATTAGTTATTTGGAGTTTAAAGAGGATTTTTGTGCATAGAAAATATAATGAAAGAAGCAGGGTTTTAATATAAATGGAAAGATGCATTGCATAGAAATGTTCGCTTCTTTATAAAATCTTTACTTATCACTCGTAAGATAGGTGAAATGAAATAATATACATTGTTTTAAAACCGGAATGAAATAAAGAACATTGTATTTTACCAAATAGCATACAGGGCATAATAATATACACACTCAATAAATTATGTTATCTTGTGCATTTTCATTTTATTAAAAATATATATTTGCCTATAATTCGGAAAAAATTGATTTTTATAAATTAATATTTGAGATAAATTTTGTTTAATTTTAAGATTCCTACAACTTTGAATTGTTGATCTATTTTATATTTCAAAGAGTTGTGGACCTCTAAATCACTTACAGGGAAAATTAGAATTGCCATTTTGTGTGTATTGTTTAGCAATGCCTAACCACGAAATTTAATCAAAATTAATTAATCAGATTCTGAGAAAATTGATTATTTATCTTTACTTTCTTTAGTTAACTACCCTTAATTTTATTGTTGTATGAATAGTTTAGAAAAAAACCTATGAAGAAACTTATAAATGCCCTAAATACCAAATTTTAGCCTGATCGGTAAATAGTTCTGGCTATGGTCCCAGTTACAGACAAACGAGCTTCATTGTTTTTTTAGGTTTTAGGGGGTCATGAAAAGATGACATTCATAAAAAATTTGAAATAAGTTTTTTATTATCACAATACTTCCTTTCTCCGAGGGTTCACAAAGGTGTAAGAATGTGTATTGCTAATCTGAGATAATTTATTTGCTAGAATAGTTAAACTCTATTTTAATTTATGCATAGAGAAATTATTGAAATTATTACAAACATTTTATCTCGAGATTATGATGAATATTGACGTTTTATGTGCACCCGAACTAAAAAAAATTGTGTTATACGATTCTTTATGTCCCTCTCCCAGTCTGTTTGTTACCTTTATCTGAGGCTAAAAATTAAACGAGGATTTTGTAAAAGATAGATATTTATATACAATATTATAATAATTAATCATGCCTCAAGAATAATTAGTTATATTAGTTCTAGCTTTAAGGTTAAATTCTTTAAAATTAAGAGATGACACACAAAAACGGGAATTAAGCCTGGGACCTTTGGCTTAGTACACCAATGCTCTAACCACTGAGCTATCCAGGTATAATCCCGTGCTCAGAGCCATTCATTCCTGAATCAAATTGCCACAAATTCTGCCTTAAAATATAAGTTAAAAATGGTTCTAAGCACGAGGCGATACCTGGATAGCTCCTTGGTTAGAGCATTGGCGTTCTAAGAAAAAGGTGCTATTCCCGTGTCCAGGTTTCATTTCTCACTTTAAAAGAGTATATTTAAATGCATCTATAACCGTAACTAACAAGTATCATAGTTTAGCTATCCATTTAAGATTAAAGTTAGCCTGAATAAATACTTACTATAGGTTTTAGGAGTATCCTAATTTTTTATAAAATGGCTTAAACGTTTTGGCTAATAATGCGGATCTGGGGAGTGTTTTACTTACTAAATAGCACCGTATACTTGTTTTTAAAGAAATATTTATTCAATGGCAATTACTGAAAACTGATTTTTTTGGAAATTTTCTAGAGTACGATTGTTTATAATACCATTTATTTCATCAAGTGTTTGGTGAAAAATGTCTTCGAATAGAGAAAAATTAAGATATTTCTAAAACAAAAAGCTTAGGAGACAGTTTTTATTAACTATAACAATATATCAAGGTAATTTCAACCAATTCAAGTGCAAGGCGTTTCCAAAACTACTTAAGGAAAAATTAAAAAGTTTTCTTTTAAATTAACTCTTTTTTCTCTATTACACAAACGGACTACGCAACAATTTAATTATTCTAGTATTATTAAATTTAATGTACATTTCTAAAACGCAAGACTAAATCAAAACACGACTTACAAACTAAAGCGGGCATACACAGAGATGTTGGGAATTTCAATAAATTAAGATTCCATTAAAATAATATTTTCAGATGAAATCGAAAGTAAATATACATTATCCAGCATTGATAAAATGTCACCCACATGTGCTCCTATCACTTTAAAAATAATTGACATTATTTGTTAAAAGTGGCAGGTATATAACACATAATTTGCCGTATGAATACATAATAATAGCATATTTACTTGTGCTTATAGCTATAGGTAAGTGTCAACAATCTTGATTAAATTATAGAGTTTTGAACGGCGTTTTACTACCCAGCCGAGCTACTGTAATGATTTATCATTTACAGGGTCATAGGAGTGAGAAATTTAGAATTTTAGAAGATATACACCCGCATTTGCGGGAAGAGATATTGAGTAATAATTTATCAGAAAACATTGGTACACCCACCTGGGATTTGAGCTCCGACCTGCCCATCATTGGTGAACTAGACCAGAATAGCTTGATCCCTCAGTACACGTGACAAAAAAAAGTATTTAAAATAATATTACATATACCCTTCCCAGGATTGAACTGGAGATCTGAATACGGACATTGTTCATTCATTCACAAGGGACTGGCCAATGTTGAAATTACCTTTTAGTTCAATCAATAGATTACTTTTCTCCTCTGGAAGATTGAGATCAGGCGTACACAATGGGGGTGGATTAAGGGAGAATTGGGGGAGGTGGCAAATAAAACACAACTGGGGAGGGGGGGGATCTGATTGAGTACATAGAATAGGCCCGTTCCACTCACCAGAACCACGGTTGAAGGGAGGACTTGACCAAATTCCACTTTGAATGAAGATCGAAAAGGGGTGATGAGGTCACGAGTAAGAAGAGATTAAAAAAAAAGAAGAGAGAAAGCTCTTTAATAAAAACTATCGTAAAAATAAAACCAATAGAAAATAGGTCAAAATGTATGATTAAAAAAAAAGATTCGTAGCAGAAACCAAGCCTTTCGTTTTAAATTATCGAAAATCTTGATATAGCATGAAAAAAGACAAGTTGCTCGACGTATTAAGAATTATTGACGTTTCCTTCTCTTCCTGTTTATTTATTGCTTACTTTCTAAAAAAAAAAATCTATAACCGTTAACCAAGTAAATGTTTATTTTGGGTATGTGACCATTGAGTTACCTAGTATATCTGTTAAACACATTTATATTTAAGATTCCCATTTACGTTGTCTGTCATTATTAAGTAAGTGATATCCAAACACATATTGCCACTACTAGTAAGTAAACTATCTTTATGGATATTTTCACTTCGTTTATAATAACGTTCATAACCACCAATGTATTTGGCAAGATTAGGAAGACATTAACAAAATATTGGTGACCTGGTGGTCTAGGGGTAAGGTGTCGGACTTCTGTGCAGGGGTTTGGGGTTCAATCCTCGGTCCCGGCACAGATTTATCTGATTACCAAAACTTTCCTTCACCTCTGACAAGACATCTAGTGAATGTGAGGAATGCCAGGTCTCAACCGTGGTTCGGATGCCACGTTAAACTGTATGTCCTCCATTTTCATCTCACTATCGCCCTACCATTACACATTAGCGTAGGTGCGTATAACCCGAACGGGTAGTAAGACGCGGTGCTAATAATAATAACAAAATATTTTTACCCAATTATGGATATAACTAGAAAAATTCTTCTTTGGAGTGTGAATCCATATGATAAAACACGCCATAAGTTTGGAGCAACTAATGTTGTCCGATTCTTGGATTTTGAAATAGGTTTAACCATCAAAAAACAGGCCCATTTCTTCCCGAACTCCGTAGATTTTGAGACAGGTGGCAGTGATGCGCATTAATCCATCCTGTAGTTGTACACTCTTGAGTATACCTGCATCGAAAGTTGTGCAAGCAGTGTGAAATATAAGCTACGTGCGTAGGGATGTTCGAAGTTTCGAAACGTTGACTTGGCTTCGAAACAAACATCAGATTCGACCTCGTTTCGAGACAAACTTTGGTTTAGAAGCTTCGCCAATACAAATATTTATAGCTAACATACTCGATTTATGTTCAATTATAGCCATTCTGAGCTGTTTTATTCATCACAAATTAATATTCATATGGAAATAAATTGAATTAATTTAGTTGTAATTTATGATAATAGCTTTAATTTATCAGATTATCATAAACTGTTACGAACAAGTGTGCAATAAAATATTTTCCAAATAATAGTAGTGTATAAAGTTAGATAAATAACTACAATATAATATTTTTCAAGCATTAAACAACTAAAAGAAAATATTTATACTTCGAGATAGGCTCGAGAATATTTTATATATTTAATTCTAGCTCATTTCGAATTGAAAAAATGGACATCGTACACCCCTAACTACGTGCTTATCAATATCCACGGGAGGAGCGGTGGAAGAATATTATTTCGAGGCTCTCTATAGAACTACGTCAAATGGATGGCTCCATTTAACAGTATCACCTATCTCACAAACTAAACATCAAACAACGTTCGCTGAGTTACATTTTTGGCTTGTTTTGTCACAAGAAATTTCTCCCTNCACTGATATGACTTATCTTGAACTTTGCACCCCCGAAGTTATTGTTGCATAGTGCAAGTTTTATAAATATATTCTCTAATCTAGATCTTATATACAATAGATGCAGAATAATGGGAAATAAATATGTATATATTAATATAAAATTAATCGATTCCCCTAAGAAATACACCAGGTTGAACACCACTGGAATGAACAATTACCATTATTTTGACTCTTTTGTGAATTATAGCAGGATTCTCCTAGGAAGGGCCATATTTTACACTTATGAAACTTATATAGATACTTAAATATATATATTAATACGTCAAGTCATGTGATCTGCAGCTGTAACTTTTGATAGATATTATCAATATCTATTAAAATTGCCCTTATAAATAATAAAGTGAAATGCTATCAATATTCAAACCCCCCCCTTACCACCACCCCTTCCCCCCCCCTCCCCCCAAAGTTTGTATTATCTTAAAGATCATTATTACTACTAGAATCCTATTTTCCCTGACAAACAAACTCTACGTTACACTAAACGATATGTGAAATAATATCACATATAGACTGATTTCAATAAGAATAACGTTTTTTGAAAGTTCAAAAATAAACTGTATCTACTTTCTTGAGTTGCATATGCGATATGCCTATTAAGTTGAGAGTTCGGGGATATATTTACAAAACGGCAAAAAAAAAAAATATTGGGATGTCCCTCTTTCACAGTGATAAGCTGTCAAATCATTGGACTGGACTGTATATCATTTCTAGAGATAATGTATTTTGTAGGCTGTATACTTAAATAACCAGTTGTTATAGCATGTACAGTACATGGTGAATACATTTTTTTTAAAGATAGAAAACAAACCGCAAACTAGATTTTGCTGGTGACACATTCTGTGGCTTTTGGGAGGAGTTTGTTTTGTGAACAGCCCACATGTTTATACAAGGAGAAATAACCCGTCAAATACTTCTCATTAATGAGTAAAATATACGTCTATTAGAACAAATAGATTAAATAATAAGCGAATTTATGTTAAGAAAGAAATTCTGGGTCCAGATATTTTACTGAACACATTTTTAAATCATGTAGTTTCAGAATATTAGAGGTTTTTCCTAATCAACCATCATATGAACAGACACAACTGTTATCTTCAAACAAACCTAATATTTGTAATACCAAAATATTATCTGGAATACGAATGACACAAATGGAAATAATAACGAGATACCGACGCTACCATTATTTCGAGCGATATGCTTGTATCCATCATAAGAGGGCTGACTAACTCGCAAAGAGACAAAGTTAAGGGGATCTGCGAACCGTGACAATGGCAATGATGCATCTTGAGAAAGGGCAGAAAGAGGTGAGTGGAAGAGGAAAATGATGAGGGGGTTAGAAAATTTACAGGGTGGGTTTCTAGTTCCCCAGGGAGATCTAAAGGGAGTAATATGGCCCACAGCCCTCCAGCCTCTACACCCCCTTAGACCCCTTCCCTCCTATAAAGTTTGTGCTATTAGTCGTGGGACGCTAAGAAGATATGACATGCCGTCAATGAAGTTACGCTCAACTAGATGAGACAGCAAAGGGTTGTTGGGAAAGGGTGTGTGTGTGTGTGTATAAGGGTGGTGTGTTGAGAAAATGAAGGGTAGATCTGAGAAAGTTTCTCCAAGATTCCTCTCCCTTTTGCAATAAGATTTCCCGCGTAAAGCTAATAAATCACAACAGAAATGTTTTGAAGGCTGCAACGTGTTTCTATACTAACTACAAACCAGGTAATGTCTAACTTGTTAAGTAATGGCGGTGTATGGAAGCCCGAACAAGAAAAAAGTTAATTTGAAATGAAGTATTTTTTTCCTTCCTGATTGATACCTTAACCGCAGTAAGGATCTGTCAAAATAAATCTAATAAAAGATTTCGAAAATATATCAAACAATTTTTATAGAGTTTGTAGAGAATTTGTAATCAGAGTAATTATATAATATCTAAGGTACAATTTATAATATTAAGTTTGTATCATTAAGTTAGGTAGCCTTATCTTCACTGCCTCAAACAACTGATTAAAATCAAAGCATAAATTATGAATAACTTAATTATAGAACATTTACAACAATCAATCCGTTAGCCGCTATTATATAACTTTGAAACACGTCCCAGTTTCATTAATGATGCATTTTTAGGGCATGATGAGAATTGAACCTGTGACACTTAGAATTTTAATAAATATTTAAAAAAACGGAACATTATAAGATAAGAGTATACTACTTTATAATGATGTATTAAAAATGTATTGTGATACAAATTAATGAAATAGTGTTTGATACATTTAGCATAATATATAAGGATATTCTTTAAATTCATAAATTACACTTGGGCACGGGAATCGAACCAGGGACCTTTGGTATGTTCAGGAGTCAATTTTTAATGTAAAGAATATTATATGAAGATGCAGCTGTGGCCGTAATTAACAGCTATAATAGCTTCGCTATTTAATACCTTTTTATAAGGAGTTCAAAAAGATTGAATAAATATAGAAGAGATTGAACGGCTTTAAAAACTTAAGAATTGAAAAAATAAATTGTTAATATATTTAATACTATTCAATTAAATTTTTTTACAACAAATGTTTAATATATTAGATTAAAGTCTTATTCTCTTACCATGCCACTTAGTTATGTCAGAAAAAACCTACCAACTCTGTTCAGATGCCAGACCAATCTTAATGATTTGTTTAATATCAGAGTATTTGTATAACTCCATCATGATTTTAACTTATTACATTTTGTATCTTTATTAACTAACTATTAAAAAAGTGAGGTGAAAGGGTACCAAAATATTTCAACCAAAATAAATAACATATTTCTTGAATAGGTGAGTTTAGTTTAATTCTCTACATCTAGTAGCCTCAACAGTTCTTGAATATTTGTCATGGTCATCACGGAATTTGAACGAAGATTTTTCTCACTTAAATATAGGTATGATTAAGGTTGCTTTGAAAAGGTATATTATTATTAGCTTCCCGTCTTACTACCCGTTCGGGCTTCATGCACTTACGCTAATGTTAAATGGTATGGTGATTGTGAGATTAAATGGAGGACCTACAGTTTAACGTGGGATCCTAACCACGGTGGAGGCCTGGCACTCCACACATTCACAAGTTTTGATTAATACACGTCTTATTAGAGGTCAAGGAAGGGTTTGGTAATCAGATAAGTTTGTGCTGGGACCGAGGATTGAACCCCGAACCCCCAGCACTGAAGTCTGACAGCTTACCCCTAGAACACCAGGTCACCTTTAAAATGATTATTATTGTTATTTTTATTGATAATTAATGCTAACAAACAGATATACATTCAACATAAAATTCTACTTCTTAACCAATTATATGAGTACAGCCTCTTTATAGGATATTAGCATTCCGATAAATACAAGCAAATAAAAACCCATTCCATTAACACCCGCTCAATTTCTAATAAAGAATTGTATACAATCGGCAAATACTCTAATTATTATGGTAAACAGGAACTGAGATGTACCATCCCCAAATAGTTTAATTTGCTACAACCAACACTCAGATAGATCCCTGAAATAAATATAGCGAAAAATAAAATTAAAGACTGGATACTTCAAGGCATGCTTCAAACAACCATGTAAATATTTTTGAGAGTAAATGTTATGTATGATATGTGAAAGATTTTGTTTTTTAATTATTTGATTATTATAATTTTTACTATTTTTTAACTATGTATTTAACTGCAAGACCTGCAGATGTACCTTTAGGTACCTCGGGATTGTATCAAAAAGTCAATTATGTAGTTTTTTCTTTTAAATCCTAAATAAACAATGATTGATTGATTGATTATTATTATTATTATTAGCACTGCGTATTACTACCCGTTCGGGCTATACACACTTACGCTAATGTGTAATGTTAGGGTGATTGTGAGATAAAATGGAGGACCTACAGTTTAACGTGGAATCCGAACCACGGCGGAGACTAGGAATTCCACCACCTTTGAAAAAGTGACTCCGCATTAACGTGGGTAGGGATTGTAAAATAACTGTGATAAATAACACTTGGAACCTCCCTTTAGTGCACTCCAGCTGAGATTTGAAACTCCAATGCTATTGCAATCCTGGCGTTATAAACCATGCCACCACTGGTGTGGCTTCCTTTTACTTTTTAATACTATCTTTAATCTACATGTTATTTATTTGTATTTATTTTAGATATTTAGCATGCACTTAATAAGCCAACTCATTATACGAGCACACGAGAATTTCTTTCAGCGAACGCAAAAGGACCTACCCATTTTGTTGAGAAAGGTATTTTCACATACCCTCAAAGGTTCTTTTTCATGTCACAATCTAGATGGGTCAAATGACTTTACTTTCTCTCCAAAGGAAGTTGTGATACAGCTGGGTTTGAACCCACAAACATCGGGTACTGAGACGAGCACTTTACCCAAGATAACCGAGGTCTACTTTAATATAAGTATTATTCAATAGAAAGAAGGGCCGATTTTGGTAGTTCTTTCTTATTAACTCAGATTTAATACCCCTCTGGGATATTAATATATTTTCTCCAATTTGGTTCAGCATTAGTAAGGACGAATTTAGGGGGAGGTGTGCCAGCATTTTCTTATAGGGTGTTTGGAACATTGTTTTGGTAGTGGGCCTATCACTTCAGACAACCGGGGTGGGATTCATCCTCGTTACTGGCAAGTAAGTTCAAATTAGACTTCTGTATTTGTTTATTTTCTCAATTGTGCGAATTAGTATTATTGAAATAAATCGTATATGCATACACATTTATAGATAATAACTATTTTATCTTGAGGAAAAGATAAATTGAACCAATATGTACTGATGTATTAACTGACTATCTAACATATATATTTTTTTCAAAAGATTTTGCACTGTAAATAGTAAAAGAATAAACACGAACATAAGTTAAATAAATAAAAAGACAGCAAGTAAACAGAATGTACTACACTTGACAGTTACGTGCTCGTAAAAAAAAAAGTTTTCGGAATGTGATTGCATGAATTATTGAACAGTTAAAATTCTTCAAGTGAAGCTGTGGTGAAAAGCGGTTAGGAAGGGAGGAAATGAAGGGGTGGGAGTGACTTGTAAAAAATAAAATCCAATCCCATCTAGCGGACAAAGCAGACAGAATCCTATGCACACCCTGACCTGAATCCACAAAAATATATTTGGGGAAACTTTGTGTGTCCTCATTCTACAACACTTGACCCCCCACCCCTCACCCCCACCTACGGGGTCCCTCCGCTTTTTTTCTTCATCAATTCATAGATGTACAGTCATGTTTTCTTAGGAATAAACTTATTTGACAACTATGAAAGTTCCTAGATATACTTTAATGTACGGACTGATTTTAACTATCTGAAGACTGAAAATTAATGTTGCTACTCTGGCATAAGTAAAAATATTACATTCACATTCTTAGTACGTCACTTAATATATGAAAGATAAATAATATATTTATCCATAAGGAAGTATAATTGAAAGATTTTGATAAACTATTTCATTAATAAATAAAATAAAACCTTTTAAACATTTTATAAAATTACAAATTGTAGTGACATTTAATTAACTTAGCGTTATTAATCGAAATTGGGCTTCCTATAAAAGTAAGAATTTATTCATACGTAAATTCAAGGGATCTACTGTACCTCCTGTCACTTTTGAATGATAATATCAATACCTAATCATTAATAATAAAGTAGAATGCTATCAATGTTGAACGAAGAAAAATATAATTTTATTTTCTAAAAGTTTATTTTTACAAGAAATTTACCATGGTATGTAGACCGTGAACTGATATATTATATAGGTCTAGAAAGTTTACGTTGATAATAATAATAATAATAATAACTTTGGCTATCTGGTATAAGATAACGAGACAATATCTCCCCCTCTACGCCAATACTCCACCAAGTGGGCGACCCAGGCTATCAAGCAGGAGAATAGCTAGTTTAATGAACCAGACAAATGTACCTATAATTGTTTGCTTACCTTCATTTTAAATGTATTGGTTTTAACTCAATGGCTATTTAAAGGGCTAGTATAATTTGGCAGGGATGAGAAAGATAATTAGAAAGTACCCGCGATAAATTTGTTCGATATTGGTAAGAAAATTCTCCCCCCAATTGTCCTTGACCAACGTTTGTGATTGTATTTCTTATCTTTCATAAGTAACCCGGTCCAGTGAGAGCCTGACACCTTACACAGCGTGAACACACCGTTGAGGCTCTGAGTCAATGCATGTCCTAACCGGGTCGGTTTAGATGGGTCACTTGGTTTGTAGAGCACGTCGCCTTCGTTTGGTGAGACTGTGCAGGGGTGATTGAGTCAACACGACAAGACAGAAACGGTTGGTCGGAGAGGGTAGAGGGAGGGGTTGTAAAGAGAGGGATCGGTGTGTTAGTGTGATAGTGTGTGAACACACAAAACACATTCGAGTAAAACCAAAACCTCTCTTTATTTCCTTCTCCTCTTTATATTTTACACTCTCTTACGTTCAAGAAAATTACACGGTCTGTCCCTTGTGGTCAGCCTTCAAAGAGAAATAAATAGGTGGACACAATCATACATACTCCCTCATATCAACTTTTGTAATTACTAGAAACACAATTTTTTGAAACAGATTATCAGTAAGCAACATTTAATTAATTATATCAATCTAAAATATTGTATTTCTCTGATAATATTAAACACTCTTCACGGGAAAATTTTAAACACATTTTCTGTTCATTTTTAAAAGATTTCAAATTTTCAAAAAAATCTTCATAAGATTTAGGTCTTTAATGTAAATTTAAATCATTTCCGTATTTATCACGTAAGTGCTACATAGATACTAATTTGGAGGACAAATAATTTAAGCCAATTTTGAAATATTTCAAATTTAAAAAAAATCTGTTTTCATTAAATTACCTTTATCTGGAAAACAAGTTTTTACTCAGTGATATATACCATGTAAAGTACTCTCCAAATATCTCTATTCAACAAAACCGATAGAGCAATTTCTTAGAATTTTGCAATTTTTATAAATCATAATTAAAATTACGCTTTGGCTGAGGTATGATTTATTAGCATCTGATATAATTTTGATTGAAATCCATCAACCTGTTTCGGTTCTTGCCCTAGACCCAAACAAACATGAGGTCAGAGAGAATTATATGGCCGATGTTTTGCTTTCGGCGTTATATGAAACAAATCTACATCACAATCTCGAAGTCTAAAATTTTCACGATTATAGTACGTTCTCTACAGTACATTAAAAAGTCTATAAAGAAAAAACTGGCCATCCTTTGCAGTGGGTATTTCTGTTTGGATCCGTATCGAGTGATATAGACTCATCCTCACTAAAATAACCTAATACGACAACACAACTGATTACTAAAATCTATTTTAAGCTATTTTTATATTAATGGATGTGTTCGTTAGCGGGTCACATTTGAAATAATGTGTTAATTTTGACAGTTATAAGATAATAATGTTGACATTTAGTCTTATAAAAATGTATAACTATGGTTTTCCTAGAATGAGATCCATTTTGGGACAAAAATGTAACGCCCTTTACATTGAAAGTTAATTTATTTAGATAAACTTATGATTCAAAAAATGAGATGTATAGTTATCTTCAAATATTTTAACATTAAAATATGTCTTTACATGATATTTAGTAGGATTTTTTATTTATTACATTACTTATAGGCTCAAAATTAAAAATGTAAACCTTTATCAAATATATAAGTTTGTAATATTATTTATTTCTCCAATTAATACAAACCAGTGTGAACGTTTAGAATTAAATTATTTTATTATTTCATAATTGTTACTTAAATAGTCATATTTTGTTATATAATTAGTATTCATTAAAGATCATTAATATACACCTAACATTTCTCTTTAAGTATAATATAATACATTTAGAGGATATATTAAAATGAGCAATTATTAAATAAATTAAAAGAGTTGTTTTTGCACTATATGCTACAAGCTTTCCACGTATCTACAGTTTGGGAGTTGAAATGTAGAATTAAGGTTTAGAGGAAAGTTGCCCCTATTTGGGTTGAGGGAAAGTGGAAAAACATTTGTTAAAATAAAGCAGGTAATTGTGCTCCCGAACTCCACCAGACTAAACCAGACTAGATGACCCATGAGGGTGGATAACCTTTTAACCTTTCATTACATAATTCATACAAACATTCTGGTCGAGATTTTGACAAAATATTTATACCACAATTGTAGCATAGTGTAATTTGCTTTCATATTTTATTATGAAATTCAGGTGGCCTGGTGGTATAGGGATAAGGTGTCAGACTTCTGTGCTGTGAGTCCTGGATTAAATCCTCGGTCCCAGCACGGATTTATCTGATTGCCAAACCCTTCTTTCACCTCTGACAAGACGTGTATTAATCACAAATTGAGAATGTGTGGAATTGCCAGGCCTCCACCGTGGTTCGGATTCCACGTTAAACTGTAGGTCCTCCATTTCCTCTCACAATCACCCTACCATTACATATTAGCATAAGTGCGTACAGCCCGAACGGGTAGTATGACGTGGTGATAATAATAATAATAATAATAATAATAATACTAGTAATAATCTTATGAACCCATCTCACCCCTCAAATAATACCTTACATACGTAGGTAATACAGAGCGAACCATGCGTTGAATCGTGGTGAGGTTTATTATATTCCAATTTAGAAAGCAGTGGAAGTATGAACCATTTTAACATATTTAATAATATTCGAATGCCATTGAATAATAATGATGTTTTTATTATTAAAAAAACTATTAAAGTTGTCTTGACTTTTTGCTGACAAATAATGCAGGAAACCACACTTTTATCCGCTTTCTGGTTTGATAATAATCGTGTAAATAATATCCCGACTAATCGGTTTGGATATGGCCTCTAAAATTGTAAGGTTCTTTGCGACAAGATTACTTTGACTAATTTCAAAACATCCTTAATATCCCTCTATTTAAGGAGCAACGTCACACATAAATATCACACATTAATGTTCCTCGCATGTCAAAAAATTGTGAGGTTTTTATTATCAAGATTTAATCTTATACACTTACACACCAAATCTAATAACTTTTTTTCTCTTTCTCTCTCAAGAACCATCTCCACTATCTCTGACACTCCCATCATAATTTCTGGCCCTCCTGTACAGTAAATTACACTTAATATACCCTCTTCACCAAGGTCAATCAGAGGCTATAAATCAAAAGCAGTTGAATGAAATATTGGTCCTTTGTATAGCGCGACTGGCTGCGCTGAGCTGTGGCGTCCTCTGTAGGAAGTGTGTGAAGGGAGGACGGGGGTATTGGGAGTTTGGAGGGGTGGGGGGTTACTGTGATGACTGCTGGTGGAACCGACATTAGCACCACCTGCACACCAATAGTAGCTGCTCATTACTCATGAGCAAGTACCACGTGATATTGTCACGTGAAAAGCAGCAGTGAAGAGAGGCCTTGTACACGAATTTATTGTTGTTTTTTTGCGTTGGCGTGAGAGGGAAGAAAAAGAGGAAATAGTTTTGGGGAATTTTGTTTCACAGTTTGAAATTTTAAAACAAATGTCTAGGTTTGAATATTTTTTTTTTAGCTATAAGAGCATTTCTTTTTTTTTAGGTTGGCTGCCTCGATGTAGAACTTTAGCGTTAATTTTGTTACCTTTATTGTATTGGTTTCCAACTCTTATGTTACCAAGGGCGCATCTGAATTTCTGAACATTTTCGTTAGTGTATGTATATATCCTATATATATTTAGTTATTTTATACTATTTTTACATACAGGAAGGTTAATATAAATAATTTATTTTGGAAATACTTTAAGTCACACTGTCTTAAAAAGAAAATAGAATTAAATTAAACATTCAGAAAAAAAGAGTCTGTCCCGATGATATTTTTAATTTAATGGTTGGATTGATTATCTTTTTAAGTCTGGATCATAATTTGACACAGCAGATCTTAAACATTCACTTGGATAGCATCTGAGAGGGGAGATCTATATTTCGATTTCATAATTTTTACTATGAAGAATGATTATTCGCACAGAAAATATGATTTAATCTTCATTGCTAAGATATTAAGAAAGGTATATTATTTTTGAGAAATTTGTCTCTGTATGGCAAGCCTTGAAGGATAAGTTTTTCTATATTCTCGGAATCTCTGTTTACAATTATTTAAAATTCGTGTTGCACTAATTATTAATATATTTAGCAATGATACTAATATCCACAATAATAAATGACTTTTCGAAAAAAAAAATCATTAGCCCAATTTTATGAAACTGTACAAATCTTTGATTGAATACATCGCCCAACTTTTCTGTGTGTCCGCCAAGCTGCTATCAGAACAACCGTTTATTGAAAATTTTGACGTGTTTGGCAAATGTGTCAATATAGTTTGTCTATATTTTATTTTCTAAGGGAACCGAATTTCAGGATGAATATCTTGTTGGGTGCATGCAAAAAGGCTGATGATCGTACGTGCACCTATTGGTGTGAGATGGTAAACCCTGCTTTATTGAGTGGATAAAAACTTTCAAACAATCAGTGATAGGTTGAGGTTTATATTTATATTTTTAGGGTTTCGTTAATTTTGCATTTTGTTCTTTTGTTCTTGAAATCATAAATGTGTTCAAATTAACGAACTTTAAGTTTTCTCCCAGTTTAATCAATACATATATCATAACATTAATAAGCTAGTAGGTTTATTCTACTTTTGTTGTACTAAATGGTTTGGCTTACATTATTATTACTGATTATTGTTCGGATATTAGTATTGGTACTGAAAATAATTTTAGTATTATGTTTTCTGATGTGCGTATAATCCGAACGGTTAGTAAGACACGGTGCTAATAATAATAATAATAATAATAATAATAATAATAATAATGTTTTTTGATGATGATTGTGGTGCGATTGTATTCAGAAATGGTTTAATTAAATGTAATCCAAGTGGGCATGTTATAATTAGTGCTTTGGGAATTGTTCAAGAGGATGATATTTTATCGATATTTCTTTTATATTTATGACGTTGAAAGATTTTATTGAGTAAAATTTAAAAATCCTAGAACTCTCAAGTTTGAACACCTTCATGGTCTATTGGTCAGAATTCCTGGCTATAGAACCAGATGTCCCGGGTTCGATCCCTGTAGCTTCCAGATTTTCTGTGAAGCAGTGGGTCTGGAACAAGGGTATTCTTAGCCTTTTGAGAACAAATAGGGAGATATTTGAATGGAAAAGTAACAGATCTGGTCTAGAAAACTCAGATAATTTACTGGAGGGCTCGTTGCTCCGACAATATGACATCATCTATCATTAGTTCCCCAATTTGACCTGTGAATCAATCTATAGTAATAAAACCAGTGTAGGGAATATTCGCGCCTTCTACAGAATCCTATTTATTTCGCCACATTTCCGTAAATAAATTTACCTTAATTAAAACTTTTCTATTCACTCCTAATAACAGTAACAAATTTAGATATTCAGTCTCATATATAATCTTTGACATAGCTTACTCTAGCACCTTCATCATGTTTCTATAATTCTTTCTGCAATTTTAACTTGTTTTGCAAAGCATATAGATATATATTATAATTATTATTTTATCAAAATAATTGTAATAATATATATATATTATAATTATTATTTTATCAAAATAATTGTTATATATATATTATTATAATTATTTTATCAAAATAATTGTTGACTAAGACTATAGCTAATACAGAATGAGCCTGAAACAATTATACGATTAATAACTTGAAAATTAACACTTTATTTGAAAAGTAGAAACTCAGTTAGCTAAATAAAAGCACGCTACAGATGACGCCTTTTCACTTTTTGAAGATTGTTACTCAGGTGAGCTCCACCGAACATCAGAAAAACCTTAACACTTTGTCTATCACATTCGTCGGCTTGGATCGTCTAATAGTGTCCACCCCACACTTTATTAACTCCACAAAAGATTATATTCTAAATCTCTTCCTTCTCATATATAATTTTAAGCTCCTTATTATACATTATTTAATTTTTTTATATAAAATATTAAGTTATATGGTTAAAAATAATATTTCTAATGTGGATATGAACCACGGACTAGTGATCTAAGTCTCTGAACCTTAATCATGATTCATATTAATGAGTGTAGTTATATTAATATAACGGAGATCGAGCTAGATATTCTAGCTATCAAAGCTTCACCATTTATCCACAACGTTTGCAATCACACATATTCTGTTTTGACCTCCTTGAAAATAACTTCACGTTTTTTTTTAAGGACGAAATCCCAACTTTCCTGTTGTCTTGTCGAGTTCCAACACCTGTCCTCACTTCCCCTCTTTACCCTCCACTAATAACTATGTTTGAAACTATCAAGGGTGAACCTGAAGCATGCTATGGTTCTTTTATAATGATTTAATTTTCGAAGCTCCAGTTGTAAAAAAAAACTCACATAATATTTGGTATATGAAACAAGCACGAACCGTCTATAGACAGGTGAAAAGCTGATTCAATGGAGATAATATAACATTATCGTGCCAGAATCAAAATAAATGACTGGCTGACTAGTCGATTTGGAACTTTTGTTGTGGCCATGTTTTTTGTATGTTTTTGTTGTGAGAAAACTGGAAGAGATAGTTAAGGAAGGTACGAAAATAACAGAATAATACATTATTTGATTTTTTTTATAGCAAACATGTAATTTGTAACAAGTTGATATACATGGTAGCATTTCAAGAAATCACATCTACGCAGTTCTGAGAGAATGATGCTATGTTTGTGAGCTTCAGCCTGTGGCTTGGGTGTTAGAGGTGGTCCTCCAGTCTAGGTGGTCCTGGTACATGACTAGACCAAGGCATTGCGATAAAGTAATGGTTTATTGATTTAATAAAATACTACAGCTATTCCAGCCATTAAGGTGGGATGGAAAGTGGGCGCGAGAAATGGGCAGTGTTTTTTTTAAAGTTTTATGTCAAAAAAATTTTTTTTTGCTAAAATAAATAAAATATTACTCCAGTACAAACATAAGGTTTAATTTTCTTCTAATGTTGATGTCAACAGTTGTTGAATATATGTTATAAGCATAGAGCCATTATCTAACAAACTTTTTAAATGAAAAGAAAAAGGTTTCATTAAATTCCAGGACACCTTTGACAGATATCCAAGAGATTTTGAGGTCACCGTGTGAAGAAAATTAAGTTATATATTTATACTGAAGCAATGTTTTTATTATATTGGCAAAAAAAAAGTTTTGCCATAAAAAACTGCAAATACACCGCCAATTTATCGAGACCCCTTCCATCCCACCTTAATGGCTGGAATAGTGTTACGTGTCAGTTAAAGTTTTGCGATCAAGATTGACGTTTTAAGGTTGATGTTGCTATATTAAGATTAGACTAGCTTATCAGTTTAGTCGTAGAATAAAATGTTTTCTAGAAATTGGAGCACTCACATAAATAAAGTAAAATTAAATTCAAACAAGCAGTAGCCATGCAGAAAATTATCCATAAGTCAATTTTCTTGATTGTAATAATGACGTTTGTTTGTAGTAGAAGAATTTCAGAAATTTTGTAAGATTTTTGTGATAATATAAAGATTAATCTCCATCCCCCTTTTTTTAGATATCTCAACCACCTAATTACAGAAAAAGGAACTCTGTATAGCTAGGCTATTTATAGTTTTCAGCATCTTTATTGAAATTTTGTGAACGTCAATATAGTTAAATCCTTCAATTGAATGCACCTATTAAAAAAAAGGTTTTGGTAAAAATCTAAAAGTTACTGTTGAAATAAATGATAATTTATTGAAATGTCAGCGTCTCCTAAGAATATTCTTGGAAATTGATTTTTTATGTCATATCTTCTGTGTAAAAACATTCAAATTTTTAATAAATTTATGAAATAGGAACCTGATATCTTAAATCCCATTAGCACCAATGCGAGAAAAACTATTCATATTGTATGAAATTTTATTTGTGAAATATGTGAATAACGACTATCTAAAATATGAGTATCTTAAGAATCTATATGCTTAACACATAATGGTTAACATTTATAAAATTGTATGTGTATTATAAACTTTTATATGTTTAAAATTATATTAATATTTACAATTTTTTGCTAAACATTAATAACATTGTATACATCTGTATATACACACATATATACAATGTTATTAATGTATATATACAATTATACATATATTATTTATACAATGTTATTAATATTAATTACACTAACATAGTAATTATTGATAAAATTGTGTATATATATATAAATATATACAATATTATTATTGTATATATACAATTATACATTATATTATTTATACAATTTTATTAATGTATATATACAATTACACATTATATATTATATATACACAATGTTATTAATAATAATTACACTAACATGGTAATTATTGATAAAATTGTATATATATAATATATACATATATATATGTATATGTTTATATATATATTAGAAAGCGACATTTATCCTGCTAAACGGAAAGAACAGCACATACACTTTGAAATAAAAGTCTTAAGAAGAGCGAAACTTTTAGTCGGTTGAGAGGAAGTTTCTCTCGCAAACTGTTGGTGAAGTTTTTCCAAGTCAGATTAGCTGAAGAGGACGTTGGAAACTAACACAGATTCAACTCGAGGAAGCTTGAAGAAGTTTTTTCAAGTAGAACAAAAGACTTAACACGGTACACTAGACAGACTTGTGGTCCATTCTGCATGTTAAATAAACCACTGATTCGTGATCAAACTCAAGTGTAGATTCTATCTAAGATACAAATTGATTAAATTTGTTATTTCTCGCCAAGTTTCACTATCCGTTCAGGTTTTTGTGTATATATTAATTACGCTAATATATTAAGGACAAGGAAGGTGAATTTTGAAAGTAAATATACCCTGATTTGCTCTAAAAGAGAAAGGGCAACCACTTAGGAAAATCCACCCTCAGTTCATGGAGGTTTAACCCTCACCACCTATTCACTGTAAACCAAGGCCGTAGTCGGGGTGGGGGTGGGTTTGGGGGTTCAAACCCCCCAGAAATTTTATAAATAAAAGTATATATGGCTTTATTTATAGTTCAAACGATATCAAAATTATTGTATAAGTACAAATTAGGGGGTTATCTTGCCATAAAAATCACTTCAGAGAGCTTCTAGAGTTGTTTAAATACATAATGTTTCCTAGATTTCTATAGTTAGGGAGCTATGTTACCATGGAAATCAGTTCAGAGAGTTCTAGAGTTGTTTAAATACATAATGTTTCCTAGATTTTGGCAGTTAGGGAGTTATGTTACCATGGAAACACACTTCAGAGAACTTCTAGAGTTGTTTAAATACATAATGTTTCCTAGCTTTTTATAGTTAGGGAGTTATGTTACCATGGAAATCTGTTTCAGAGAGCTTCTAGAGTTGTTTAAATACATAATGTTTCCTAGATTTCTATAGTTAGGGAGCTATGTTACCATGGAAATCAGTTCAAAGAGCTTCTAGAGTTGTTTAAATATATAATGTATCCTAGCTTTCGGCAGTTAGGGAGTTATGTTACCATGGAAATCAGTTCAGAGAGGTTCTAGAGTGGTTTAAATATATATATATTTTTTCTAGTACATGGAAATCGGGGGATGTGCCCGCCAACTACCCCCGAAGTTATTGGCCGACTACGGCTTTGATGTAAACCATACTTAAAGGTAGGAGAGTAAAGAACGCGAGTTAATGGCAACATTTTTGTAATTTATATACAAAAACGTTTTTTGGTCAAAATAAATCAAGTAATTGTTCAATAGATCATTGTATGATTTTCTTCACATGATGAATGACAAAAACAATTCTTGAATATCTGTCAAGGTTGTCCTGGAATTTAATGACAACTTTTTACCTGCATTTAAAAATGTCTCGCCTAATGTTTATATGTTATATTCATTACATATATTCAACAATTGTTGATATCACCAAATGAAGAAAATTAAATTCTACCTTTTTTTTATATAATTTTTTATTTATTTTAGTAAAAATAAAGCTTTTCTAATAAAACTGCAAGAAATTCGCCGTTAACTCGCGTTTCTTACACACCTACCTTAATCAGCTTTAAATTTAAACCGCGTTACCACCAGCACAGGTTAAATAGAGATTATTAAGATTTAAATATTTAAAATGACAAAATACTTTTTCTATGCTTGAATAAAAATATAATATAGAGACCTTTAAGATAATTAGTAAAATATAGATTATTATTGTAATATATGTAGCTTATATGGGAAATTATTTTAAATAACATTTAAAAGTACTGTTATAATTTAAGATCAAATGATTGTTATATAATAACTATATAACTGATCATAAAAAAATCTCCTTTTGTCAAACGGAGTCTTGTCTGGTTTGATTTGACGGGGATGTTAAGGTCCGGAATTGAATCTTGGTCAGGTATAATGACATGATTTTTATAAAATAATGTTCCCCTCTTCCTTCACGCAAATGCTGTTACGCTACCTCTACTTCTTCATACCAAGCAGGAATTTGTCAATATTTAGCTTGCGCTGCCTGGTAGTAAGATGTAGAGCACGTAAAAACACAATTACAATTTAGAAAATAATTATAGGCCTATTGTTGGGAGCCAAAAAGTGACCAACATGTAGAACAGAGTTTACACTATAAATTAAGAATATGCAGCTACAGAAGTGCATTGTTAAAACGAGGAATTGTTGCAACTTAGGACGGCTGCCTAACTTACGATAACAATTCCTAGTTTCAACTATGCACTTTGGTAGCTGCATATTCTTAATTTTAAGTGTACACTCTGTTCTAAATGTCGGTCACTTTTTGTTTCCCAACAATACTTTATTTTGTTGACTTGTATTAATTTACAAAATAAAATTATATTTTGTTTTTTCATGGCTAAAGCAAAATACAGCTGCCCTTGGATATATTTGAACCTACGAACATCCGTGTCTGAGGGTAGCAGTTTACCCCCAACATCACCTAGATCAATATATACTAATGCTAAAAATATAATCATAATTAAAACAAAGTGAATAATTTGTTGCCTGATGGATGATACTGTAATAGCAAATTATTCCCTCCCATTTAATATAAAACTTGACCTGTAAGACATACATACATTCATTACATTATTTTGTGTATGTTTGGTCAAATTTATAGGCGTTTGGGGAGAAACAATGTACCCATACATTCCTGTACACACTTTATTTCCTTGGTAAAAACCAACAAGCCGCACTAGATAAAATTGTTTAATACCTGCAGTTGATGGATTTTTAAAACTTAAATGAATGTGTTATGATTTGTAGATGCTTTAATATGTATATGTATATATATATATATATATATATATATATATATNTATATATATATATATATATATATATATATATATATATATATATATATATTCTAAAACATTTGAATTATATCGTTGCACTTTAAAACGAACTCCAGAAAAACTCAAGGATTTTAATTTCTTCTGGTTTCTTTAAAAGAATCTATACACGTCCACACGCTGCTGTTTCCAACCCTCTTTTAGAGCCAAGACGTTGGTATCTTTAATTACTATGAGATCTTAAAACGTAACGTTTTGAATATAAATGGCTCATTTAGTCCAATGCCGTCAAACGTTTAAAGAGCGTACGAAGTTTTATTTCGTTAATATAGCATTTTGTTTCCTTCGTTCCTATACTACGTGCAATTAATTCCCTTTCCCTCTTTCCATCCCGTCTTGTGACTCCTTCTGGACCTCCCACTAACAAACCACCCCCATTTTATTGTCCTCTTTTAATTTCTATGGATGAGGTAATTTTAAACTTGAGGGCGATATTTATGAACACTGCTGGAATTTAAACGAGATTGATCACAAATTTTGAGCCTTAGTTTTAATTCTTGAAAAAGTGCTGGTTTGATACCTTTAAGCTACTAGAATATAAAAATTGGACCTATATGATATTATATTTTATACTGTAGCTACTAATATGTAACACTTAAACTGGTAATGTAGGGGACCTGAGAAAAGTTAAGTGTTTTTGCAGTTTTTATAGCAAAACTCTTTTTGGCCGAGCTGAATTAAATATCTCTTCAGTGAAAATATAGAGTTTAATTATTTTCACATTGTGATATCAAATGTTGTTCAATATCTGTCATGAGCATAGCGGTATTAAATGACAAACTTTTTAAATGAAGAGAAAAATTTGTCATTTAATTCTAGGGCATCATTGACAAATATTCAAGAAATGTCAAGATCACCGCGAGAAGAAAATTAAACTCTATGTTTCTACCAGATAAATGTTTGATTTCTTTTGACCAAAAAATATTTTATGTAAAAACTACAAAAAAACTCTTATTTTTCTCACGTTCCTTATACTCCCACATCAAAAATTTATTCTGCTAGGCTATATAGTGAAAATAGAACTTCAATACACATAAGAAATTAAGCTATCCTTTTCTTTTTAGGGTTACTGGCCGTGTTTTTTGTTTCGCGTATTAACGTTCAATTCTAGTATCTTGCAGTTAGTTCTTATACAAGTACTGAGTCAGTAAGGCCTCTTACCGATACTGATTATTCAAAATTAGTTGATCAGTACTTGAATATTTTCACCAATTATTCCAAAATACCGCTTGATCATGGTACAATAGTAATTTATCTGAGTTTATTATGGGTATTTAGCGTACGCTTGATAAACATAATGATTATATCAGCACAAAACTTATAAGAAAACTTAAATCTAAGCACTTGGTCGTTAATTACATCGTTAATTGCATCAATGTATCTCTAATGATTTACACAAAATGGGAATTATCTGTTTAAGGTTGCTATTAAGCGTGAAGTTACAAAGCAATTCCTAAGTTTTATAATCAGTTCAATATTTAGTATATTTAAAAAACGGCACAAAAAAGGTCGTTTAAGAATAAAATGTGTAATCAATAATATCCAAAAGTTTGGATAATTTAGAATGATGCCAAACACACACAAAAGGAAACAGCTCTTACACAGTTACACAAATACACACCGCTTGAGAACACAAGGAACAACACAAACTCTCATGACACAACGGCCAACCGTCATGCAACGTACAAGCGTGCACGAAGGTAACAAATTAACTTAATCCGCAATGACAGGTGCACCATTTATATAAGATCGCGCATCCAACTGGTACACTGTGCCAATAACCCCAACTTGTCACCACTTGCTTGGACTGGTTTGGTCAAATTTTGTTTCTTCGTGCAAGCTCGTGCATACAGTTTATTTGCGTAAGCGTGTAGCCATTGTAAACACAGCCTAGGTATGGATATTTAAAATAAAATCGCGATTAATCCACACGATGAACGACGATTACGATGTATTGCCGTTTTGATCTATTTATTTTTAGCACCATATCCTAGTTCTTGTTCGGTTTAAGCCTATGCATTAGTTACAATTATGTGTTAAAGGTGACCTGGTGGTCTAGGGTTAAGGTGTCAAGACTGATATGCTGGGGTTCCGTGGTTCAATCCCCGGTCCCGTCAAAGATTTATCTGATTGCCAAACCCTTCCTTCACCTCTTACAAGACGTGTATTAATCACAACTTGTGAATGTGTGGAATGCCAGGCCTCCACCGTGGTTCGGATCCCACGTTAAACTGTAGGTCCTCCATTTCATCTCACAATCACCCTACCATTCATTACACATTAGCGTAAGTGCGTAAAACCCGAACGGGTAGTAAGACGCGGTGGTGATAATAATAATTATAATTATATGTTAAAGATTTGAAAGGATAAATTTAAGGGAAATGCGCCATCATTTGCACGGAGAGAGATTAGAAAACTATTGTGAAAAAACAAACAAGTACAGTGCACCTGAGTCTAACCTTGTTTTTCTCGTCTTTGGCATTCTAGTACAATGTGAGAGTAACAACTTATACAATGCGGTAACCAAAGCGGGTTTCATCGATATCCCCATTCTTATTATTTTCTGGGAGGCTCTGTCACCACCTATTTTATTTATCACGTTCCCCTCATTCCTACTACCAACTTGTTGGAAGAAGTAGCCACTATAAATTTACTTTAGTACGTTTCCATCATCATTATTCTCATGATATTAAGAAAGGTGTTGTCACCATAAATTCTTTAGCAAGTTTTAATAATTCTTATTATTTGTAGGAGGTTGTTGGTGTTGTCACCATAAATTTTCTTTAGCAAACTTCAACTATTTTTATTATTTGCTATGAACGTATTCTCAATATTTATTTCTAAAACCAGTTTCAATCATTCTTATTATTTGAAAGAAGGTGGTGTCATTTTACATTTGTAAGTTCAGCTCGCGAATATTGAAAACCAATGCTAGTTCTAAATGTTTTATCAATTTAAATCTAAGAGATTAAGAAATTATGATAAAATTTATCTTCAACTCATGGATAAGTTTACATGTATAGTTAACACGTTTTACGTAATTAAATAATTTACATATGTATGAACAACTTTTAATACCATTTAAAAGCTTTTTAATTCACTACAAATTGCGTTAGTCAATTAGAGTCGTCCAACAAGACTATTTTGTGTACGAAACACTGATTTAATTTTAAATACTTAACATAATTGGATTAAAGACCAAGCATGATTAGTTTTTAAAATAATCTAGGGCATTTTTTGTTTTTTATTATGTTAATAATTAAATTTAGTCAAAAATAGCACTAGAAGCCTAGTTTTATTCATAATAATTTTTAATTTAAGACTTGAAATAGAACTGAGTAAATAATTTTCCTAAACGAAGTTGCTTATGTAATTATTTATCTACATCTTGAAAATTTTGTATTTCAATCAAACTATCATCAGACACTATCACAGACTCATCAAACACTTATTCAGTTCAGTTATTTATTTATATAGTTCACGTATTTATCATTTTTATTTTCTACTATTTCTATATAACCCTCATTCAATCTCTCTTACTTTCCTCATATTTTGTTGTTGTTATACTTTTAAGGAAGATAACAAAAATAATTCATTAATGATTGTTATTGAACAAACAGTACTATAAACAAGAATTATTTTAATTTTTTTATGAATATAAGAATTATTATTTCATAAACTAAATAAAACCCCAACCTCAATGTATATTACTCCTCCCTTCGCCCCTTTCTACTCTCGCCTTACTCCAATGGATGCCTCCACAACTCTCTCCAAACATTAACGTCACCCACAGCTATGAAGGTTGAGGTCACGGGTGAAAAAAAGAACCAACACAGACCTTTCCTGATTTTTATGAAGTCCACTTCATGTGCGCATACATGTTAAGGTCCATCCCTGTCGAGATGAGAAGGATGAGAGAGATGCGGTAACGTTGGCATAATGCCCGGGATGAAAAGTTTGAATATTTGGTCAGTGGAATAGTGGTATAACTCTCTAAATTTAGGACGATGGCGGGGAAGTCCAAATAAGCACTCAGGGAAAAGGCGTTAGTTTCATCTCTACTTGTTTGCCAATGAGAGGAAGATTTGGCAGAGCGGGGGAGGGAGGGGTAAGGAAGGTTCGAAGTGCAGCCTCACCTCCTAAATTGTTTTCCCACTCTCCCTCTTTGTGAATGTGGATAGACATTTGTTTAAAATTCTAACTAACTAATCCATAGTCTGTAGATACTAAAAGGTTATTAGACATGAGGTGCGGATGACTATATTCCAAAACACATGCCAACCGTTTTCAAGTATTTTAGATTGAATCTTTGTAACCTGTGATAGTGAGATTGTCTGGTTTTTCTGGTGATAGAAAGGTCAGAAATCAAATCGTGGTCGGGTGTACTTGGGCGATTTTTACTAAATAATTCTCCATTCCTTTTTCACAAAAATTCAGTCACCCCATAAACTACCTTCCTCATCCATAATCAATTAGTATAATTAAATGAGCTAAAGCTGGAAGGGTTGTTAAAGGTGGGAAAAGCGGGAGAAAAACACCTTTTAATTATATTCTTTTAAAGGTTTTATGTGTAATGTGTATGATTTCTTATGATAAAAACCTTTATTTTCAATAAGTTAAATATTAATCAAGTAACCCAAGACGTTAGACTTGCATATTATTTGATTGAGAGGATGAAAAATTATGGTTTTAATACTAAATGAAATAAACAAAATAGTTGCTATTATTTAAAGAAACTTTTCTAAATAAAATATCCCAGTGAATTAAGATAAAATAATTCAAAAAGATCAAAAGCTTAAGTTACTAAATATTACAAAAAATACAGAGAGCTTAATGAGCCTCTTTTAAATGTTTCACAACGCGTCATATTCACACCAGTGAATACAGACACAACAGTTTTAAATTGTTAGAATAAATTTAAATATCGCACCAGATATTTAAGTTAAAGCACAAACGTTTGACTTCCCAACCAACCTCAACCTTCACGGGAAAAATTACCCTCGTCACTTTTAAAAAATTAAACAAAATTCCCACATTTAAATGTTTAATATTCAAACTAGAAATGTAACGTTTCAGAACTTGTAATCTTTCCTAAATGAATATGCGAATATTAAAGTCAAAACCATTTTAAACAACAAAAATAAGTTACTTTAACATTACCTCAAAGTAAAGATGTTTTTAAAATAAAAGAAACATTACCAATTTAAAGAATTTAAACTACTGATAACCACAAAAGAAAGAATATTAATATTCAACTTAAATATTGCAAGACATAAAAATAACCAAAATATTTGGCTATCTCTTTAAACACAGAAAATACAAATATACTAGCGCCCAAGCAGTAACAGGAATCATTTTAGCTCCATAGCAATTTATGTTTAATTTTAAAGTTTTTAGCTAAACATTACCGATGCCTACACTGATAGATTTCCATAACAAACTAAGCCAAAGTATTTTAAGAAATTCAAACCCATCGTAGCAATTTATATTTGATAGATTTAAACAAATATATTATAAGCCATCCCGGCTAGATAACGTCCTAGTCCTGAACAGAATTTCTCGTGGAAGTGGTGAGTGTAAATGTCTACGAGATTGTCTTTGTTCCTTCGTTATATAGATCTAGTTGCAGGGTGGGAAGGTGGGAGTTCTCCTTTGTTATTACGTCACTCGCAAACATCAGGTAGAAAGGTCTCGTTGTATTCGTCACGTAGTCCGGGTTCATGTTGTCTTGATTATCAGCCGCTGCATTCGACTAATTCCCACAAGATGAGCACTTTTAGAGCTATTCTTGTTTGGCCACGTAGCCAACCAGGTGTCCAAAAACATGAGTGGTCTTCTAATAGTACAGTACGGGCCAATCAGAGCATTTTTGGCTTTCTCCGTTGGAGTTTCAGGGTGCTGCACAATTTGTAGCGCGTTTTGGACTTCTATTCATTCTAGCATTTGTGGTGAGCAGGCTGGACTTTTACGCTGGTCTAATCCAGGCAGATATACACGTGAGTAGAAACCTAATTTAGACATAATAGGATCGTGATGTTTAATAATGCTGGATGCCTCTGAGTATAAGATTATTCGGGGCAGTATTTTAAAGCTGGCAGGTTCTATTGGAATTTATATTGCTGAATGTATATGGATATTAGCTTGTTTAGGGGCAGGTAGTAACATTTTCATATTAGCAGTCCATGCTAAAGTTACACTAACACAACTTAGTTTTCCACCAAATCTTAGACTACACCTCTATATAACTCTATAACTTCCAGAGGTTGTCTAATCGTGTGAAATGCCAGACCACACCAGTATTATCGTCATTGAATCCCATTCGGTGAAGGGTAATAGGCCTCTATCGAGTATGCCTACTTAAATGGAGCCTGCTATCAGAGTGCTGAGTTGATCTGTAGGCGTCCAGTAATCTAGTATTATTTTTGAAATGCTTAGTTAATTTTTTTTTATCAGCGTTCAACTAACAAACTGGGTCAGGAAACAGGGCTGGACACCATTGGATTATGCTGGTGATGGTGATGATGAGGTAACACGCATGTATGCCCATTACTGCTGTAGAATATGAATGAGAAAGAAAGCATTTTAGATTTAATGTTCAGGTATTTGCATGGCAATAGAGTTGGAACTATTTATTTAAAAAAATCCTTCAGTCAAGATTCATATCCTGATTTCCCGTCATCAATAGGTCAGTCTAGCACGGGAATGACGCCTTAAACCGTACGGCCACTGAAGCGCTTGTTAATTCAAAATAACACAAAGAAACAAAGATGAAAGGTAACTACTTGATTCAACCCACTTCGGTGACCTTATCGTCTAAGTCATCACTCTTGTGTTAGGCTAGACGGCTTATGACCGAGAGATTAGGGTTTAAATCTCGGTCGGGTGTAATGAAGAGGATATTTCAAAATGCCTTCTCACTCTCCTTGCACTCAAATGTGGGTGCACTCCCTCTAAATTAAACCTTCTTTATCTACAAATCATTAGCGTAATTAGTGCATATGCGTATATCCTGAACAGGTTATAAGACACAGTGCTAAAAAAGACAAAAAAATGTCATTCATATTTATATATAATATATATATAATTTTTTAATTAGTATACTTAAATTTACAAAGGTTATTGAAATTATTGTCAAGATGTAGCCTTCCACAAACAAACAAAATAGTTTTTAACAGAGCTACAGCTGAAAATCTTAGAGTAATTGAAGATTGTTCTAGTGATTTTGAAGCGGTAGATCATCAATTCCCGTAATAAATGGCTCATAAAAATATATTTTTCCTAAAGTAGATGAGGAAGCCCCCTTAATGTCTCGCCAGAACCTTGTCGGCTGGACAAGAAACGTTTTGAAACTAAGCCCTATAGATAACTCTCTGGCAGTTATGCTTTCAGACATTGCCAGTGCCTTCCCCCTCACTGGGAAAGGGAAATTGAAATGACCGCCTTCTGGATTGCTTGTCCAGTACGTTAGTGCATGTACAGTACATTGTACAGTGTAGGCACGTCTAGATAGGGAGGGGTTTGGGAAGGCTTTCAATTCGTATTTTTAAAACGCTTGAGAATTAACGGTGAGGTTCCTGCTGCTTGTTTTGGTGAAAACAAGGTAAAGTAAAAACTACAGCATAAATTTTCACTTTTATTTTATCTTTAATCTAATTTTAAAGAACTTTATATTTTATCAAATCTATTTTATTTACTAGTGTTTATTTTTATTGGTATGGGCAGTTTAATTTGTTTTAGCCTCTTTTAAATGTTATTTATAGCTTTTAAACATCTCTATTAGAGTTATTTTTAGCGTATAAATAACGTATTTTATTCATCCTCTGATTGGTGTAACTTTGATAAGCCTATTAGACTGTAAAACATAATGAATACAAATAAAACAGGATTTTAAATTATATGTTTGTAATGGAATATTAAAACTATCTATATAATATGTAACAATAGGTTATTTTACAGACTGAGTTTAAAGCATTTAAACAAATTAAATAATATTGACCCTAGTATGATTGCTAAAAGGCTAGTCATATTCGAAAAATATCAAATGTTATTTTAATGTCATTCAGCCGTGAACAAAAATCCAATATCTTCAATAAATTTAATGTTTGGAAAAAAAAAACATGAATTCATTTCAAAGTATTGCCATTCTATGCTGTGTTTAGAATCAAGTTAACTGTAGACAATTAATTGCATGTTGTATAAGTAAGTTAATTTATCAACTAGAACAAAGTATGTTAAAAAAATTTACAAAAAAAAAATTATAAATTTTATTTATGATTTTAATGTATATTTTAATGTATTATTATAGTGCATTTTTATACATAAACCAAAACCAAAAACCAAAAATATTGAAACTATGATTCGTCTTCGGGAATATTTAATTATATATGATTCAGCTCTCTTTCGAATTTAAAAAAAAATCATACGTGCTTAAGGTGGGGAAGCAGGGAACGCGATTAAAAGGTCAGTATTCTGGCAAATTTATGGCGAAGCTTATTTGTCAAAAATTAAAATATTGCTTGTATACAAACATAACATATTATTACTACAGTCTTATCTTTGAATTTCAAATTGTAATATCTTCTATAGCTTTGCCTCTTTGGATTTGAAGTTGGTATTCTTCCTTAGCGATCACGTTAGACTAAAAACAAATGAACATTGGGTTTACACTATATCTATAAAGAACAGCCGTTATTCACGTCACTTATGGCGCGAGTTTTGCAATTTATTTCAATTTTTTTAGCTAACATATACACACGTCGTTCAATCTGGGTTCAAAGAATGTTCCTAAAAAAAATTCGTTAGAATTTGTCTACGCATTTAGCAGTAATCATGTAACTGACATGTGAAATGCCAAACTGTCCAGTTAAAACAGAATTTCCAATCTGTCAAGTAAGGAATCTTTGTGAGTTTAGTTACAAATTAAATAAGGTATAATTGCGATAGTACCTTGTTTTTTTTAAAGAAATTATTAATGTTATTACTCCTTTTAAATGAATAGATAATATTCTGCTAAAATTTTAAATTATTACCCACCTCGGTGGCGTAGTTGGCTAACGCGCTTGTCGTGTTGAGCTCGACTGCTGAGGACGTGGAGATCTAGGTTCGAATCTCGGCCGGGTGAACTGGGGGTAGTTTTTCCTACATGGTTTTCCACTCTCCCTCCACGCAAATGAGGGTTCACTTTCTCTAATTCAGCCTTCCCAATTCCTAATCTGTTAGCGTAGTTAGTACTTAAAGCGTATAACCTGAACGGGTAGTAAGACGCGGTGTTAATTATTATTATTTTAAATTATTATGCTTCTTAAGCGTTTCAAAATAACCAACGGTGGATATTAAAACTAGTTGGTAAATTATGGCCGAATAGAATTAACTTGTCATCTATAAAGGCATAAAGTGTTTTATCTATTTATAGTTTGGTATAAACACTAAGGTATTTAATTTAATACTTGAGAATTTAAGATTCTATTAGCAGTATACGTCTAGCATGAACGTTACTGTCTATGGTTACGGTAATAATGAACACCTAAACAACATTATTATAAATTTAAAGGACAAGGATTCAAATTACTTGTAAAAAAAAAACCATTATGTTAATGGGAAAAAAACTTAAATTAAAATGATCACAAAATAAAACAAACAACATATATTCAAATGAAGTGAGAATACTTGTTAAAACCTAAAGAAAAACTCACTTATTTTTCGTTGCTAAATTTACCCAAATCTAATATTTTTAAACGTAAATTTAAAAATATTTTAATCACTGTTATAAAAAAAAAGATTAACTAAATATTAAATCTCAGGTTCTTCTAGTCTGGTTGGGGCACGAGTTCCAACCCGGTTGTAACTTTGGTGGATTTATATAATCAGTTTCTCAATATACAGACATGCAATTGTAGGTACCTATTCCTAATTCATACTTTTCTCTTACTACACTAGTACAGTTAAAATAAATAAACAAACGTGGATATGGAAAGGATATTTTTTTCCCTATAACCGCATATTACTATCCGTTCGGGATATACGCATATATACTAATTATGCTAATGTGTAAGGAATGAGTAAAGTTGAATTTAGAAAAAAGTGTATCCACATTTTCGTGAAGGGAGACTGAACAACAATTTAGGAAAAACCTCCCTCAATACACCCTATCGGAATTCGAGCCCCTATCTCCACGTCATCGGTAGTTTAATTCAGTGGTTCTCAAATCTCTTAGTCACGCGAACGCTCTAGCCAGAGAATAGCTGAATGGCGGACCCCTTGATGTTGGATAAATGATTTAAAAATGAAAATCATACATTTATAGTAGGCCTATATTATAGGTATAAATTAGTCATAATATATTTGTAAAGTAAATATAATTACAATATAAATATAAGTATTGTATTTGTATATCTTTTGACACTATATATTTTTTTATAAATGTAAAAAAAAATACAATAAAAATAAAATATATTATGTAATTTGCACATTTATGATCACTGATAGTATGGGTGATAAATGGAACTACTTATTTGACTTTAAGATATCATTGAAATCTGTAGCAATTTTAATGACCATCTCCTTAAATCTCATTCCACATTAAGACGATTTAATCTAACATTTTTACACTAAAAAGAGCTGGAAAGGTTTTCTCGCACTAATAAGTTGTTTGAAAAGGCATCGAATGTTTCATTGATTTTTCTGAAAGTTATTTATGCTGGCTGACGAGAAAACTAATATAAAAGTGAGTATACAAAAGATTCTCTCAAATATGTGGGCACAAGGGGTGTGGCCAAACTCCTCTCACCGGGCCTTAATATGGGAAGGAATCTCCATTTTGTTTAATAAATACCAGTGATTTACCTTATTAATTTTATAAATCCCAGAAAATATATAAAGGTATGTCACGGGTTCCCTGAAAGGTCTCGCGGATGAGCCTCGGGGACCCATGGGGGTCCACGGACCTCACTTTGAGAACCTATGTTTAGTCTATTAATAGAATGATGTCTTAGACCAGGGATGGCGAATATATGGAACGCGTCCAACTGGGGTGTCACGCCGATATGATAATAATAAATATAAAATAAAAGTTTTCCCGAAGGGATATAGCTTTTAAAGTCAATAATGTTTCGACAGTCATGTCATTCAATGTAATGTGAATTCAATGGCTATATATAATATTGGGGTATTGAAGACAACATGTTATTAACAGAACATAAATATCTTGGTTAGAAAAATACATGTTTCGAACTAATGAGGAAAATTACTTAAGTTTTCGACAACTTCGAGTGAAAGTATTGTGATCAACAAAAAAAAAAAACAAAAAAAATCTAAATCGAGATTTTGTAAATGTTGGCGTCTAATGACCCCCTGAAACAAAATAAGTCGTGTTTTCAATGTCATCTCTCTGTCTGTTTATACCTCGGGCTAGAGCCGAAATTATTTTACCACTCGGGCTAAAACTTGGTATCTGAGGTTTTCATAGGGTTGCCCCGAGGGGTTTTGGAATCAGATATCCAACCCTAAATTTAAGGGTACTTTATTGAAGGCCATAAAGAAATAAAAAAATAGATGGTTTTCTAAAACGCTTATTTCTAGAAACTATATTTCTACGCCCTTAAACGGACACCAGCTAACCCACTCACTTTCGTGGCCAGCCTGTATATGACCGTAATGGATTAGCAAATAAAACAAGATCGACACGAAACGAAAGTTTATTTGTCCTATATATAGTTTTGTAGTGGTCGTGTAGTGGCGGCGTTGTTGGTTAAAATATATATAACTTCATTTACTCGTATTTAAATCCTTATTTATTATTCACTTGCACCAATAATTTAGCTAGTGTGTTAAATTAATTGATGAAATCGTATATTTAAATTGCTATTTATTATATTGGTTGGCTTCTAGTATTTCACTCGATACACGTCACGTGTCTTGGTTAGTGTGAGAGTGGCCGTCAACAGATTTAAGTAGGATAAATTCACAATATCAATTGATTTAGACGTGATGTAATATAACTACTGTTTGCTATCACGCCTTATTCATTTTATTATAATAATTAGATCCGTGGTGACTAATATAGCGTCTAACGCGAGGTGTATTTAAATGATTTACAAAAACATTACACCCCAGAGTTGACACGGGAGCGTCCCTGGCCCTAAGCCCAGTGAGACAAGAGTAACAAATCTCAAATTATATATTTTTTTTAATATCAGGAAAACAATCCCATTGGTCCTCGTGACCCATTATGGCCTATGTATCCTAACTGTCCGCCGGACCAGACCATTAGCCTGGTCCAAGACAAGGGAAGCCAGCCACCCCCCTTAATAGCTTTTAAAAAGCTATTGTACCAACTGCGACTCTCACAATAGTCTTTAATACCTGGCTAGCAGTTTATTAACCTTACGATACTCGTTACTGCCTACAAGGTTGTTAAAAACATCTTATTTTCTATTGTGTTAGTAAATAATTGCAGAAATGTTTCATGATAAACAAGATAGAAACTCTAATTTTATCATTAAACTGACTTTGAGGGTAATTTACTTGAAGGAAATTTCAAATTTTCATCATTTCTCCTCAAATATTAGTTATGAACTAACTTATCATTGTAAATCTGTAGTGCTATAAAAGATATAAGCATTTTCTTTGGAATATCTTATATATAAATTTCTCGTGTCACAATGTTCGTTCCCGTACTCCTCCGAAACGGCTTGACCGATTCTCATGAAATTTTGTGAGCATATTGAGTAGGTCTGAGAATCGGCCAACATCTATTTTTCATACCCCTTAGTGATAAGGGTTGTCCACCCTTAACATTTTTCTATAATTTTTAGACATTTTTTTAATATCTTTATATAATTCTTATACCAGTGTGTAACGGGCAGCGTGGGGGGAAGGCGGGTTGTGAAGCTTATATAATTATGATACCAC
>CABFVX010001561.1:9518-42868 GCA_902151425.1 Timema shepardi | reverse complement strand
CAGTGGGTAACGGGCAGCGTGGGGGGGGGGGGTTGTCAAGCTTATATAATTATTATACTACAGTGGTTCACGGGCAACGCCGTGCGGGACTGCTAGTATTTTTATAAAACCAATAATTTCTAAGCTATAAGCAACTATATATTTTTTAATTCAGGTCTTTGAAAATGAATATGATTCCTATGATCTTTGGTGGACAAAGGTGTTTCTCTTTGCTCAATTTTTCTGTTCCTAGTTCCTAATGCTATATAGTAAGCAAGAGTATATATTATTTATTAATAATCTTTGATGTTGTGCTTATACAAAAATGTATACGCCATTAATTTAGTTTCACAAATCTTACGAGTTTTTAGTGAATGCCTATTATTTAGAATAAAAGCAGGAGAAAGTATGTGCGGTCAACTTAACCATTTATTTCTCTTAAAGGTGCCTTCAATATATTCTACATTAAGTTATTGACATTTATATTTTCTAAGATACTAACTTTGACAGATTAATACATTTTTCTTCTTAAAATTAAGGTATTATTAAAATGTTTACAATTTAATTATATATATTCATTAGATTTCATAATATAAACAAATGTTGATTTTTAAATACTCATTAAAAACTTAAATAATAGTTGGCACACTGGTTTGAAAACGTTTTTCCACACCTGCCTTAGACAATGCGGCCACCGAGGCGATGGGTTTAATATAGAGGATAGAGAAGAGGAATATTTTGATTGCCTGTTATTATTTATATTAAAATTTTATTATTATGTACATTAATATGAGGTATATTTTTATTTAGAAACTGTGCATTAAAATAATATATTCTGAAAATTGACACCTGGACACGAGAATTAAACCCGGGACTTTTGGCTTGGTACATCAATACTCTAACCACTGAGCTATCCAGTAATCATACCCAGTACAGGCTCATTCTTCCCTCATATTTTAAGACAGAGTCTATGATGGACGTGCGGAAATCGTCGGCTATAAATATGTGATTTATTAAGATCACGAGATATCAGCTAAAGCAGCCACCTTCGACTAATAAGGCAATAAGCCAACTACCAAAGTCAAAGGTGGCTGCGTTATCAGATAGATCGTGACCTTTATAAATCACACATTTGTAGCTGACGATTTCCGCACGTCCATCATAGACTCTGCCTTAAAATACGAGTGAAGAATGACCTTGTGTATGGGACAATACCTGGATATCTCAGTGGTCAGAACTTAGGCATACTAAGCCAAAGGTCACGGACTCGTTTCCCATATCCAGGTGTCATTTTTCAATTTTCAGAATATGATATCTAGATGCGGCTAAATCCATATCACAACATATATAATATCTTTGGCTATTTGATTCTTAGTTAAAATAATATCAAGTATTTTGCATTCTACCTTTTATTTATATTTTGTGAAACTATGTTTTTACAATAACCATATCAAATCGTGTCCGATATAAAAATAATGTATTAAAAGTTTTTTCGTTAATTATTCTCTTTTGCTAGGACTTAAAACGTCCACTTTTTGAAATCTTTGATTATACTAGCACTAAATTTACACACTAAAACTAATTATAAAACAGAATTTAATTATCATTAATTAATTTTCTGTGATAATAGAGACCTCAATATAACCTATGCTAAATTTTCATTCAAATATTGTTGTATAATCCTTAATGCTTAATATTAGCCCTATATTACATACGCGTATATTAAATAATTACGCTAGTGGCAAAAAGTGATTAAGGTAGAAATTTAGAGGATACGATGTATCCGGAATTTACTTGAAGAGTGAGTTGTAAACTATTTGAGGACAAAACATTCTCAGTACACCCAACTGGAATATGAACCCTAAATTCCCGTAACAGGAAAACTAGATCTGAGTAGCTTGACATCTAAACCATGTGTTCACCAGCATGGGCTGGAATATAGCCAATGACCCTTAATTTAGTTGTTAGATGGTCTACCATCTGATATAATCTGGTTAAAATAGAATACAGGCTTATGTTAAAATAGATTTAAAAAAAATGAATTTAATGTAAAACAGAAGACTGTATTTATAACTTCATCTATTTCTACATCTTAATCTATTCATGGACGATGTTTTTAATCCATGGCAAGTCACAAGTACTTATCAGTTTTATTTTTTCAGATCTGTTTATAGCCCGATGCCCTTCCTGAACAGACTCCTGACACGTGCCCTAGGAAACAGAGATAATTCTACGAGCTAGTGCGAAAGAGCCTACCAATTTGGTCGGAAAGGTACTTTCGCATACCTTCAAGGGATATTTTACATACCTCAAATTTACATTTTAAATGACGCCTTTACTTCCTCTAAGAAGGAAGTTGTATAACTCAAGAAAAATCCGTCGACATTGGCTTGGTTTTAACCCATGAACATTTGGTCCTGAGATGATTACTTTATCCCAACACCACCTAGGTCAAATATACTATGTCTATAATAAATACATATTCCGGAACTAACGTGTTTGTAGTTTTCATTTTATTTGTTCCTGGAGTAAGAGGAAAAATTGAGAGGAGCAATTTTTACCTCCCATAAAAACCATTGAGGTAAGTGGTCTAATTCCAGAACTTGACCATGTACAATTTGCAAGGTTCTGTTATGATGTGGTCAAATGGGGCCTACATTTGAATAATTGATTCCATTATAAGTTCACAGATATTAGTGTGCAATTTAATACTCACGATAACCTTAATGGCGTAATCCTATTAGGGCAGGCGCTAGGGCAATTAGGGGCGTATTACGTGGCCTTGGAATCATGACCACGAGCGATCTAGTTTATATTCTAGTGGGGTATTAATAGTTTTAAGTGTATTAGTATGTCCACTTTTGCCGGATACATGACCGTCAAGTAGATCTGGTTATTCAAACAGAACTATTATTACTACCTCCACCAGTGCGCACGTGGATACAAATGTTAGTATTGTCTAGTCTGGTTTATCGATGACGGAGAGGTCAAGTGTAATGATGGTTTTCCCTTAATGATTTACCAATCTTCCTTATGCGAACTACTTATACAGTTCCTTTAGACACAGCCTTCTTCACACTAGTTCTATTAGTGTAAATATATGCTAGTGCCCCGGATGGGTAGCCAGACACGTATGGCGGAGGAAAAAACTATTTTTTTTTAGCTAGATAGATTCGACCCGTATCGTCTTGTCTGGTTTTATGGTGAAGGGTCATCTATAAACTGCTTGACATCTTGTGAATGTGGGGAATGCCAGGCCTCCACCATGGTTCGGATTTCACGTTAAACTGTAGGTCCTTCATTTCATATCACAATCACCCTACCATTACGCATTAGCGTAAGTGCGTATAAGCCGAACGGGTAGTAAGACGTGATGCTAATAATAATAATAATAATAATATAAACTGCTTAAATATTTATTTATTTTCATCCCGCCCCCATATAACACCAAGTATATCTTTTAGTCTGACCCTGTCCCCTCCCTCCTCTTTAACTTGTGCTACGTAGCTTTTTGCACCAAGAATAAATGACGTTATTTCATAGGGAAGCTTTTGTGACATTAAAAGAGGGAGTAAAATTAGATACAACTCATAATAGGAGGCTATCTATAAATTGTATATTTATCAACAGTGAAAACCTGAACAATCTTTCAAAATTAAAAAGTATAGGACCTGTTCTACGTAACACTATGGTGTACCCACCCTTCCCCCTTTGTAACATCCTGTATACATTATATCTCACGTATACACCCCACCCCTCAAAGAGTATTACGTGGTTTATGGATATCCCTTGATGGGGTTCCAAACCCAGTGGATGAGTAGATGGTAGTTTTTCCTGATTGTTGTCTCACTCTTACTACAAGTAATTATATAAATATTTTTTCTATATTTTGTCTTCCTCATTTCTACCTCACTAGTGCAATTACATATGAATATCCCGTAAGATAGAAATACATGAGGAAATAGTTCATATAAATCTCACACCCTTAAGGATATAGCAGATGAGAAGTAAATGTATGTTGAAACAAGCAACAATTGACGTTGGTTTAAAGCACCCAGGGAATTAAACTGTAGCCCGTTAGACAAGGCAGTAATTTTAGTTCTATATGTAGTGTAGGGTACGTCCTCAATGACGTGTTGCTTCTAGAATAATTATTTTAGTGCCTGATCATAAACCCATAGGTATTTTGAGGTGGGACGAGTTTTCTATTCAGATTCTTGTAGGACATATCCAAAGGAGGAGTAAAATCTTGGTTAGATATCTGGCAGACCAGGCATAAGTTTTAAAATATGACATTTTGTTTTTTGAAATGTACTCACAGCGGCCAGTATTGAATTTAATAACTTTCTGTTCTTGTCAGCATACATCTACTAAAACTTACAGGTTGTTTGGATTTCCAATGAGTTAAGACTATTTTGCCAGTATAAAATAAATGTATGAAAATCTAACAAATTTGTTTATTTTTCCTAGGGATTTTTTAAAAATATACTTATATTTTGCTACATAAAGAAATGTTGCTGATGTGAATTTTGTTTGTAAGACCGACTAAATAAAATGGGAGATTAAATGAGAGACAACAAGCAACTTTTCAGCTTCCTAGCAAATGGAACTTACACAGATGCGAACACTTTAAAATGTATTCTATGCTAAAAAAAAAATAGCATGGAGAAGACAACAGCTAAAATAGAAGAAATACAACAAATCTTAGCTGAAGCTGAAATATGACAAGATTATAATTTTAAACGTATCAGTCTCCTTGGACGTGATTCTGATTTCATGAAACATTTGTTAAATGCATGTTATGAATCCTACAAACTAAAGGGACCTTACTTATAGAAAAGAGAGGGAATGAGGCCAAACCACAGGAATAATCAAATGAAGATACACTCCAAGATTCAGCAACAATGTCATGCAAAGATTTGAGAGTCGATATTGTTTCTCGTAATTAGCCATCATCTAAGGTAGATCCTACTAATATTATATGTACTATTTTGTGAAAAACAGAAACACAGGAACATCAAAGAAAAAAAGAAAATAATTTAGAAAAATTGGGCTTAACCTTTATTGCATCACCTTTGTTTGTAAAGGACGATTATACATCGGCTTTGTTTGAAATAGATTTATACTACCACAAGCTATGTCTGGAAGAGTATCTCCAAAAATACAGAAAACAATGGAGGCCAGATAGTAAACATCTAATTCAAACCAAAGGTCAAACAATAGAAGTTAGTGAACAACTTCTTCATAACATTCTGGATCAAGGCTATGGTCTAACACATAAGGATATTCGTGATGATGCCAAAACAAAGTGAATAGAGAGGATTTGATTACAAATAAAGAAATAAAATTCTATATGATAAATATATCTTAGGATAACATTCAATTTTGCAAGCCACCACTAAAAAATTAGTCCCAGCCTATTTATTCATCAAAGCTCACTGTTGATCAAATAGCAAACAGATTAAGTTCTGTTTACTCTGTTACAGAGAATGGCAAATTAATTATACAATCGATCCTGGAAATAAATTTCAGCCTTAACAATAATTTGAGGATACAAACTAGCTAGAACATTATTATGTGGAAGAACATTAAGCCCACACCCACTAATGTATTTCTTGTCATATGTTAATAATGTGGATAAACTGACCATTCTTTACCACGGTATTGATAACAGTCAACCACATACAAATTCAACTGAAACAGAAAAATAAGAATAAACATAAAATGATGAAAGTGGAGGTATAAGTGAAAAAACAGAAACTTCTGAAACATACAGAGTCAAAGCTCTTTTACCTATATTGCCCTGTAATGTTAATAAAGGACTAAAGACGACTCTTCCACATCTGGTGAATGACCATTCAATTAAGGAGATCTGTAGGAGTAAGCGGCTTAGCAATTTATTCAACAAAGTTGGAGTACCTTTGTCAGCTACAATGAGATTATAGAATCTCATCACAACCTCTCAAGGTACACAACAATACCTTGTTTGTGGAATCATGCTCTATCAAGCCATTTTATCAGGAGAAACTTCACTGTCGGTGTTTTAGACGATTTTGACCATGAAGAGGCGATTCTTCCTGGTCTTTGGGGAACCCATGATTTTATAGTTTTCTTATTTATTTAAGCTCCAAGCATAGTTCCCAGTAGCCAAGGCTGTCAACAGTAGCTCATAATAGATTTTGAAATAGGTATGTTGCTCTGCGTCCATGTCAGCTGGTTTGAAACTATTGCAAGGCATCAACTCCTGTGATTACTACACTACACTTCAAAATGGTCGAATAAACTATTTACCATGTGATGAGATCGAGAAGAAAGGTACAGATATACAGTGATAAATATATTGTAAAAATTGGTAGGGTAAAAATCAAAGTGAATTTATGGTATTGTCTCAATATATAATACTACTCTACACCTTGTAGGTTTTCTCCCATTATATCCTTACCGAGTGAAGTCATATGATTATGTGTATAAATGTATGGAAAATAAATTCAACTAATTACTAATAATATTTATACACCTTGTGCTGATCCTGGTATCCTTCCATATGACTAAAATTATATTTTCTTGCATTGTAAAAACATACCAGGCAGCTAATTAGAAATTTCAACATTTAAAACCATGTGTTTAGTCCAAAAATAAAATAGTGTATTTAAAGGTAGCAATCACACTAGGCCGGTAAGAGAAATGTTTATGTTTGCAGAAGTAGTAAAGAGACCTAAATGGAAAGCATATTTTAGTACTATTGAGGATGATGCAGGATTATCTACATAAGTTGGTGATGTGCTTCATCATATGTAATGTATGTATAAAACTGAATAAAAGCACTCAATTTCCAAGTGCTTACTACATCAGAAGAAACATTGAAATGGTTGGATGTTCTCACAAAAGAACAAAATAAGAACTCTCAGCAGTGCAAATATCTGTAGAGATTCTTGCAGTTGGTAAGTCTTTATAAGAACTTCATAAGAGCAGACAGGGAGGGAAACTGAAACCTCTATCTGCAAACATACCAGGCTTACCTTGAAGAGGCTCTTAATTGCAAAATGAATTGAAAATATCATTTTTCATTGTATATTCATAATCTACAGTTATTACAATATTGACGAACAATTAATTACTTGGATTTTGAAGAGACAATTAATGCTGGTAGCTCATCACTCACGTCATACTATTGTATTAGTGAGCTACCTGGTGATAGAATTCTCACCTGTATTTGCTAAAGCTGTTTATCAGTACGATGTTGCTTCTGTAAAGCATTTTTTCTTGTATATTCTTTTGTGAATGTAAGATATCTTGAGACATCTAGAAAAATGTGTAAGGTACTTAAAATGACCATTTAAACACTGCATGCGAATAACATGAATAGATAGTGAGACGAGGTGTAAAAAAAACCGTGTAAGGTTTGTGATTTTTTCATGCATCGTAATTTAAAGCTGATACTCCTATACATTGTAGTCTATTCCAATCTTGTAGTCTATTCCAATCTTGATTTTTTTTTCTCCTCGAGTATTCACATTCAAAGGTCCCAGAGGAATAAAAATACTCTTATCTTATATAAACTTTTATAGAGAATCCAAAAAATAAGTTTTATTTAGAATAGGTGTACTGACAAGACCTGCGATTTAAGAAATTCAAAACTAGCCACTGCTTTATATATGCCAAAAACAAAATGGCATTCTATAAAATTTATGCTTGGATTGCCAGATGTTAACCAGGAATTTACCCTTCCCTTGGGTATTCTATAACATGAGCTGAAGAGAAAACTCGTCCGCCTCAAAATTTTACTGGTCTCACTGGTCAGGGTATGTATTAATTATGCCAAGGTCCATTTGAAGAGCTACAAATACTGCCAAACGGTGGCTACATGGGGCGATGTATGTAGCGGAGTGATTTCCTTACTGGTATTTAAATACTTATATTTACACAGATTTTTGCGTGAGCCTATGGCATATACATTTTTCTCTCAAGAGAATTTTATTTAATATCGATCAGATCTTAAAAATATCTCAAGTTAGAAATTCTATGTACAAATACCAGGGCTATAAAATAGAGTTTTAAAATTGTATTCTTTATAAAAGATTTTGGTATAAATCATAGTTTTTGTAAAACAAAATGATAGAAAATCCGTTTACCTTTTTGATTTTATCATAATTAATCTAAAAAAAATATTTTTGACTATCAATGGCTAATTTTTCTTAAATATTACATATCTTAAAAAAATAAAATAAATATTATAAGTATGTTAAATTTCAATTTGAAATGAAATTCTAACGTCCTAATCTTTAGTATAAGTCTTCTTTGTGGTTACAACATAAACTGTGGTATTGTAATAACCACTATCCCGCATATGAAGGGGTGTGTTTCTGACTGGAGAAAGGGGTTTTTGGAATGGAAAGGGTGTGCTAGTGTGTGTGTAAGACGACGAACGCCTTCCGGTTTCCGGGAGTTTCTCCTAGAGATTGGGAGGAATCCAAAACCGTCCCGGAAATGTCAGGAGGATGGAAAAGAGGTGGTAAGAGGAGAGGGGGAAGTTGTGAAACCCGTTGAAATGAGAGAACTCCTCTTCCAAATTCTAGCATATCTGAGTTTCAATTCTCGTAGTTGGAGGGGGTTGAGTGAGAGGGGAGATTAAAACCCTTTCTCTTCTCCCTCTGTCTCAATATCTCTTTGGGTGACTTCTTGAAGAGCCAGCTAGTTAACGCTTTTCATACTGAACATACCATTTCTCTCTCTCTCACGCTTTCTCCCTATCTGCTATACCAGGTTAAATAGAGAAAGAGACACTCAGTACTTATTCATGCAAAGTAGAGACATTTAGATTTCTACATTGAATTCATGGTTCATTGGAAACAATTTATTCTACTTCAAACTTACTCCACCTCTAAATTTAGATCCTTTTAGAACATAATAAATACGATAAATGAATACTAAAATAAAGTGAATCATGTGAGTCTTTATTTGAAGTCTACTGTCGTTAGAGTTATTGGTTTCCTACATCATTTTGAAGCATTTTTAGCCTAAAAAAATTGGGTGAACATTGGCTGATAAGAATTGCAAGTGTGTAGTGTTTTTAACTAATGTGTTTGACAACAAAATATTACTGTAAAATTACCCACAATTATATCAAAACAATCATTTTACATTCACAGGGTGATTGGGGCTCAAATCCTAATCAAGTGTACTGAGGGTGTTTTTTTTATTTTTAGCCCTGTTACAAAAGGTACAAAAAAATATAATCCATTACATTTTCATAATGTTTATTTTTTAAATATTTTACAATGCAACTAATTAAAATTGAAATTAATAACTTCACTAAATTTTATTAAAATAAATCAAATTATTTTTAAATAAACTTTTCCAAGCTACATAATAAATTATAAATAATAATAAAATTAATGTTTAGATAAACTTTTCTAAGTTACAAAATAAATGAAAAATATAATAACAACATAAGAGTAAATGTTAGTATATTTACTCTAGATAATACATTTCTATTCCTTACTTCTTTAGCTTAAGGAAATACTGATTTCCCAGCACGGTATAGTACTCGGTTGGATAAAAATTTAATTAAGCTATTGGTATAGTAAAATATACAATTTAGAATACCTGCTTTCGCGTCAGTACGAAGAAACAATGGGAAGATTGTAGGGGGAATCATGTGTGAAAAATCAACCTCAGTGTAAAACATCCGGGATTTAAACCTCCGTGTATTAACCAATAAACAGCCACTTTTCTGCAATGCAAATTAAATTCTCTACGCTGAGAAATATGCAGACATAAATATTAAATACATTCGGATTAATTCATTCATCAAATATCTAAGACATTTTTGGAAAAGTTATCAAGTTGGAATGTGTTATTCTAAAATGAGGACCTGGCTGTGAATAATATGTCTATACTTCACACTTTTCTTAGAAATGTTACATGTCCAGCCAATAGAATTACAACTCCATAAGATATTCACTGTGGTAAAAGTGTACTTGATTTATCCATGTATCAAAAATGGTTTATGTATACAATTATTTTTAATTCTATTGGATTGAATTCAATTTTTCTAATAGATATACCATTTTTGATACATGGAATATTTTACAACAAAAGATAGTTTATGTAGGGGTAATAATCCCAGCATGACATATTGCATAATTTCTGAGAAATGTTTACTTATAATAATATGTGGAGCATAATCAAATGAATCATTACCAAGTTCCCTAACTAATAACAAAATTTATAGAACCTAAAATGATGTATGTTAGAACTATATGAATCGATGTTAATTCATTCTCGTACATCAATAGTATTTTAACAATTGGATCGTAAGATTTTAAATTTACGGGATGGATTACCATATTTAAGTTTATTTTCCTAAAAAATGTTTATTAATTAAATAAAGTTTATTTATTGTTTTGATTAATAATATTTGTAGACTTTGGTTACCTGATATTTTGATATGCATGTTCTAAACAAATATTTCATAACACACACATATTAATAAATAATAAATATGAGCTTTAATATCGTCATGATTTTCAAGCGTGATTTGTATAAGCTAACCAGCCCTGGAGCCTAAATGTTTAGTAGGATACAAAGACGAGACTGTATAAAAGTTGTAAATATCTTAACATTGTCCGGAATTGAATAGTGTTCCTTTAAACTTATAAACAGTCCTCTCATATCAAGTAGTATTGTGTCCCATGTTCTGGTAGTCCTTCTCATACAAATAACTTTTAAAATATAGTAATATAGTATATATAGACTCACTGAGACATCACAAGCGGCTAAAGCCCAATATTCATCAAAAATGCCCCAGCGAACGAGGCAGCTTGGCTTAGAAGACCAATACACAAACATTTAACACCTGGGCCAGACGACGAGTCAATGAGAGAAGCGTCATTCGGAGTGTTCCCAACAACCATCGTCAAGCGCTAGGGGTTGGGTGGCGTGATTCTTGAAGATTACTACCCCTCTTCGTACTTGAAGCTAGCCTTGCCAAAAAAATTTCAGTCTCACTGGTATAAAAAGGCCTGTCCTCGGTTCACGTATACTTATTGTATTGTAACCATTCGTCGGAGGAACTGCTGGAAGATATTTACGAGCATCTGCTAAGTCTACATACTGAAGACCACGATGGTTGAGGTGTCTGTGTCACCTCCTTGCCACAGAGCAAGCTACGGTGGATACTATAAGTATTGAGGAATGTTGTAATCTTTATTGAGCTTTGAGCTCTATTATTCTATATTCATATGACGTAGTTTTTGTATGTCAGTACTACTGACTCGTTTCCCTATGTCCATAACTCATAGCTTATAGCGTTATGCACTATCTTTTTATGTCTATTAGGTTTAGTCGCAAGCACCAGGGTGAATATTAGACTCCTTAGACTATTTGACCATGCTGCGGCTAGTTTAAAATATATTTATTTATCACCGCGTCTTACTAACCGTTCGGGTTATACGCTTTAAGTACTAATTACTCTAATGGATTAGGCATTGGGAAGGTTGAATTAGAGGAAGTGAACCCGCATTTGCGTGGAGGGAGAGTGTAAAACCATTTAGGAAAAACCACCCCCAGTTAACCCGACCGATATTCGAACCTCGATCTCCCCGTCCTCAGCAGTCGAGCTCAACACGACAAACGCGTTAGCAAACTACGCCACCGAGGCGGGTGCTAGTTTAAAAAATAGAATAAAATAGTGTAGGATACCAGGCTATCTATTTCTTTGTTTCATGACCTAATTGGGTATGTATCTGACACTTGTCTTTGATGTGTCTGTGTACTGATATGCGGTGCGCAATCTGTGGAAGTGCTACTTGTCCATAATAGTGGCCCGCGGGTATTTGTCTTTTGTGTACGGCCCCCTTGTAGAACCTTTATCATTAGTATAAAAAAAGATCACTATTTTGCCTAGTATTGTCGTCACCTATTAAGGATAACATACTAAATATACTATTGATTGGTCAAGCAGTACTAACTATGAATTGACCGGCCATAGTATCTGTAGCGTCTAGATTACTGGTAGTTCACCGCTTACTAGTTGTTAAATAATATTTTCTCTTCTAGGAGCTTATAACATTGCAATGTCTAACACTTTATGGAGTTAATCCAAGCTAGATAGCTCATGTTAATTACCACCCTTGTAGCTCCTTAAACTGGGACTATACTTAGGTTGCTTAGTTGTTTATATTTGAAATTCTCTGTTGTAGTTGGAAGACTGACAGTCAGATGACTAAAGTAGAATTATATATGATAATTTTGTAATTAGATTTAATTACCGCCACTAATTTATATTGCCTTGGAGTTGCTGCCTTTCATCCTAGTTGATGACTTGGTAATTGTCCTTCTTTAATGAGTTACAAGCTTTCTTATTTACAACTATGACCTATAAGTGTGGGTCATAGGGTGCTTCCTGGTGCTCCTTTGTCGAGCTATTTATATTACTGTAATCGTTTATATTCTTATGTTTAAACAATGGATGGTTTGAATAATTTCCACCTATAGTTCTATGTACTTCCTATTGACTTGTTTGAATATTAATAAACTGACTTGTTAAACTTGTAAATTATTCTTATAATTGGTTCCTTCCAATCAACATCTATAAATGTATCAATTTTGTAATATTTTGTCTATTAATATGTTTTTACCATCGGTATTTAACGTAAATTATCTAAACTGGTTTTAAGAACAGACGGAACAACCAATTCACTTGGCTGTCAGTTAATCACTGTGAATGGGATAAAGCCTAATCTTAAAAATTATAAAATATAAAAGGCAGTCTCAAGAATAAAATTTGGGACTCTTTAAGTTCTAGGCTAACGTATTTTTTTAAGTGTGCTAAGAAGTTGTAATATGGTTTAATAGGAACGGAGGTAAAGAATAAGACACTTTAATTATTTTTCAGCCCAGCAACCTTATTAAATAAAACCTATTATCATTTTATTGACGATATAAATGGAATAGCAACAATTTTTACCGGAGTAAAGAAAAAAAAATATAGCAAAACACTCTCATACCTTCAGATGAAAACTTGAGAGTATTAAACAAATTACCTTTAACTTTTGCTGCGTTGAAATAACATTCCTTTTTACAATATTAACAAGAGAAAGCGTACTGTTTTTAAATTGGAAAGAGAGAGAGAGAGTGAATGAGAGAAGACAACACCAACTCGTCATGACATCTAGAGTTGAGCTTGTTAGCAAAACGGACGTTACCGCCATTACGAGTCGTAGAGAGGACTCGCAAGTCCACCGTTTCCTGGTAAGATGGTTAGTTCGGTCGTTCTCATTTGGGAACGACCCTTGGAAAAGGTTTTGTAGCGAATTAAACTGGGGAACGTGTCTGAATTACGACACACGATAAAAAAAAACACAGTACGTTGCTGTGAACGTTGGAAGGTATCATTAAAAAAAAGATTGTGGTACTGCCAGCCAAGTTTATATTTGATATATATTTTTACTTTCTTATATAGAGAAAATATTTTAAATGTATTATTTCTTATCCCACAGATAATGATTAGTGCCTTAACGTTTTATAAGTAACAGCTATATTTGTCCCCTTGTATGTATATATACTGTACCTGTAGCTATTGCAGGGATGGCTTAATGGTCTCGAGTCATAAGTTTCGAGCTCGTCGACGTATTATTACTCTAGCTATCCCACAAGTCCACGACCGAGAGTTGGTTATTTATTATATCACAGTGAAGATTAAAGTCTTCAAAACAAAAATTTATTATGATAGATTACAAAGTGATTCAAAGCAAGCCCTTCTAGTGTCAGTAATAGCTTTTGTTTATTTGTATCAAATTGTTTAAATCCCTTTAATTTATATTCTTAACAGGTTCGTTTTACTTTATCCGTTATAAAAAATATATATATATATATATATAATGGGGCCATGTGAGCACCATTTCACCACATCTCTTTTTTCTGTTCTCTAAATCGTAAAAAAATAATAAAAAAATACTTGCCATCCTCGCTCACTAAGAGAAAATTCAGTCAGAGATTCACGCATGGTTTGACAATTCTATCTCCACTTTTATTTTGACCCATTCTTCTATAAAACGTTTTTATCACACCCCTCGCTTACAGACGGCATAATTGTTTTTATAAGTACTTTACGTTTTACGGAAAATTTAACTTATCTATTTAAAAAGAAAATAGAACGAACCAACTCTTTTAAACTAGAAGTTACTTCAATTTAATCGTGGTGTAAATAAATTAAATTGGAATGAAGTCCATTTCATTAAACTGTTTTAAATGTATAGTTTTTAACTCATCTTCCTACTGTTGAAACTTTTCCACTTGTAAAATATATTCTATTCCAATTTTTATATGTTAATCGTGTAGATATTAATTGGATTTAATTGACACTACTTGCATCAGTGGTTACGTGGATAAATATGCCAATATCATATTGTATGGTTACCCTCTTACGAGGAGGTCTGGATTATAATTATATCTGGTTATATTGAATATATTTTTTTCTCTTAAACAGTTATTAACTCTTCCTCCTAGCAAATTCATAAATATTTATTTTTAAAACTCTACTCACTCCACCTCCAGTAGTGAGGGACTCACATTGGAGGTTTTGGGATATAAGGTGTCATTCTCACACCAGACTAAACTACTGGTGACGTGTAGATGCAGGTTCAAAATGGAATCTAATATTCTGGAGATAGCTATTTTTCTAAATGGTTCACCCTTCTCGCTCCACTATAAAATTAGTCCCTTCACAGTATCGCCCTGGTTTTACTAAAAAAATAAAGAACATATATCAAATAAAAATATAAAAGTTCTTCTGGGATTGTAACGTGTGGTCCGTTCTGACACTGCTAGAAGGTTGGCCATCGAGACAGCAAAGCCAAGCTACGTTTACATCGGCTCTCCGAACGGCTGTTTGTTACGGCCTTTCCAGTCCGAACGCTGGATGAACGCTTCATCGAACTAAAACGTATCGCCGTAATTAAATTCACGGCAGAGGAAGAGGGTGCCATACACTGGACACACACACACACACACACACACACGCACGAATCTCCGCAATGACCCTCTTTCTCCCACCCCTAGTTTGAAACTGTTTCCACGTGTCCAACATGGGTTTCACATCCAGTGTTGCCAACCTCGTGGACTTTTTTTAAAATCCTTTTTACTTCCGCCTTTTGTTTGTTTGAGGTTTTAGATTCGATGACACCAAAATCCTTCAATAAATAATGGTTTAATGTTTGGTTAAATTACTATTTTAAAAAATGATGCTTCAGTTTCTATTCCCTAAACTGTTTTTTAGGGGTGGAAGGATACAAAATTAGATTACGATTACTTTGTATTACATCTTAGCTCAGATGGCAGCACGTCTAACTAATTAGTTAAGATAACGTTTTAGATTTCAGGTATGGTCCAAAAAATAAAATATTGGTACGATTGGTGTTATCCTTTAAATGTTTTGGGGTATCTAAATATACCAATGAAATCTGTCATTATTTTGCTGAGGTACGTTTTATCTACGTATTTAGCCATTTACTTTGGACTCAAAGATGTGATATTTCTTGTGGAACGTTCTTGAAATATACATAATTTCCCCTTTGTCATATTTATTTCTTTAAATTACAAAACTTAGAATGCAAATTTTGTATGATCATACAAGCACTTGATAATTTTTCCTCTCAATTTTGCCGTAAAACAAAGTTTTCAAATAACATGCCACTTATATAAGTAACGTGGAATTTCTTGAATTCTGAACAGTGTTTCAGCTCTACATTAATGGCCCCTTAACTTAAAAATTAATGTGGCCTGCGTTTGTATAAAGATACAATCAATTATTGAAAGAGAAGGGCATATTGAATACACATATCAAAAAATAAATCAATTAACACTACTTCTGAAATACTAACAAAAATCATTCACTTAATCTGTTTAGGATTAATTACGGCATAAGGCCTGCGTATTTGTTAAAATTATTCTAACGCATACCTAGATTTTCTTACAAATAGACATTTGGAGCACCTTTTAAAACATTTATGTAAACATATTTATTTTGCTGCTAATGTTAATAGTATTTAAATAACTTACTACCCGCTTCAGTGATATCATAGTCTTAGGCTTTTCTCTCGCAGTAGACTAGACTACCGATGACAGGGAGATCAAGGTTAGAATCTCGTTCGAGTGTAATGAGGGTAGTTTTCCAAAATGGTTTTATCTCTTATTCTCTCCTTTCCATTCTCACAAATGCGGGTACACTCCTCACAAATATAACTTTCCTTATTCCTAAAGCCATTAGCGTAATTATAGGCCTACATAGGCCTATAACCCGAACGTAAGTTATGACAGAGCGTAAAAAAAATTATTAGTGTTATTTTTGACTGCCTCTGTGGGCTAGTGGTCAAAGTTCCTGGCTACAGATCGTAAGTAGTGGGTTTGGTCCCCGGAAATTCCAGATTTTCCGTGTGAAGTGGCGGTTCTAAACCAGGGTTACCTCAGCCTCCTGAGAACAAAACTATGAGTTACTTGAACAAAGAAGCAGCTCCAGTCTAGAAAACTGATATTAAAGACCGCAAGGCACGCTGTGCTGACCATATGATACCTTCTATCTTCATAGATCAGCATCATCTTCACCAGTAGCTGGCGATCACTTGGTTGGTAATAATCGATTGCTGGTTGAGGCCATGGGGCTTAGTGTTATTTTATAGATATTGATTCCATCCATAAAAATTTATCAATGCAGATCACATTACTGGGCGAATAAATACGTTTAAGTAGATACAGCAGTCTTTTCTATCTGTCAGATATCTCCATTAGTAGGATAATTGGGGTAAATTTATCCTTGTTTACAATAAGTCATAGTATTACCCACAGCCTAGATCCATCTATGGTCAGACATAAACTTCACGATGTACTATATTTTCTGGTATGGGTTATAGCAAGTTGCTACTTTCATTGATCCTTTTCAGTCTGACTTATGGCTCTGACAAATATGAAGATGGCCGAGGTATGAATGATACAATAGTAAAATTCCATATACAGCCAGTCTCTGTGATGAATGGAGTGAAGGTGTGGCTTGTAGGTTAAGTTGGTTGATGCATTTCGTTGGGCTTGGTAGTCCGATGTGCATTAATACCTTCTAGTTCAGTAAGGAAAGCAACGGGAAACTACCTCACTCCTTATTGCCCTAGTACTCCTCTTCAGTGCTGCCTAGTCTTTACAGTTGACGGTGAAACGGTTGAGGTTCCAACCAACCTTAGGGTTGAGTACATACATTACCTACACCTGTGTTCGAGAGTTCAAGGATGTTAGATCAGTGGTCTCGAACACAAGTAAAAGGGCTGTATTCACAAACTTGAGGATTATTGTGAGCTACAGCCTGTAGAAACATGTATTCTTATTTGTTGTATTCTATATGTTTTCTTGTGTTGGGGTCCCGGGTTCAATCCTCGGTCCCAGCACAGATTAATCGGATTACCAAAACCTTCGTTCACCGCTGACAAGACGTGTATTAATCACAACTTGTTGAATGTGGGGAATGCCAGGCCTCCACCGTGGTTTGGATTCCACGTTAAACTGTAGGTCCTCCATTTCATCTCACAATCACCCTACACGTAAGCGTAAGTGCGTATAATCCGAACGGGTAGTAAGACGCAGTGCTATTAATAATATATGTTTTATATGTGTGAGCCACGATTAGACATCCGTCTTGGCTAAACAAATTTTAATCATGATGGAGTGTAACTGATGATGAAGGGAGGATTAGGATAAATTTTACCTTCGTTTGCTTGGAGGGAAAGTTGTAAAACACTTAGGGGATGAACCTCAGTAAATATTACGCGTATTCGAGCCCAGGCATCCCCGTCCTTATGGTTTGACGTATTATCCAGCTCACACTGGTATGGTGCCTTACTTGTGGATATTTGATCTTAGTTCGGTGAGATAGTTAAATACACAAACAAAATATTTAAAAGCTTACATTTCCACATATGTTTTTTTGGGCCAGCGAGTTCATTAACAAGAGGCAAGACTAAATTTGTTGAGTATTTAAGAATCAAATAGCCAAAGCTATTGTTTATTCTTTTAGTGAGGATTACTCCATCTAGATAACATCTGAAAATTTAAAAATGACACCTGGACACGGGTATTGAACTCGGGAACTTTGGCTTAGTACGTCAATGCTCTAACCACTGAGCTATTCACATTTTCAATTTTCAATATTCAGAATATGATATTTAAATGGAGTAATCCTCAATAAAATCATAAATAATAGTTTTGTATATTTTATTCTGAAATATTTAATCCCTTTGCAATTATAATAATTTCACATGTAGCGGCAATAAGCCAATTACCGAGTCGAAGGTGGCTACGTTATCTGATAGCTCGTCATCTTAATAAAATCACACATTTGTAGCTGATGATTTCCGCACGTCCATCAGACTATGCCTTAAAATATGAATGAATAATGACCCTAAGCACGGGACGATTCCTGGGTAGCTCAGTGGGTAGATCTTTGACGTGGTAAGCCAGAGGTCCCAGGTTCTATTCCTGTGTCATTTTTCAATTTTCAGAATATGTTCAGTATTTATGTATTTTTTATAGCAAACATTTTTCTTGGCCAAAATAAATAAAATATTGCTCCACTTGTAATATAGAATTTAATTTTCTTCACATTGTAATATTTACAGTTCTTTAATATCTATCAAGGGTATCCTGATATTTTATAACAATTTTTTCCTTCATTTAAAAAGATTATGTTTGTATAGAAACAATATTTGACTTATTTTGACCAAAAAAATCTGTAAAAACACTTGTTTTTTCTTTCGTTCCCTGCATACCCACCTTAAGGACAATAAGGATATGCTGTCTATGCAGGATGTAGACAAGGCATTAGTTTAAATTATTAAAACGTTTCTGTTCAGATACCACTCTGCCCATTACCGATAATCTAGAGTAGTTTATATAACCATTTGTATAAAATTATTAAACTATACATAAATACTCAAATAATATTTAATTGATTTTGACAAAAAAAATTGTTATAAAAAATATGAAAAGAAACAGCTCTTAACTCTCGTTCTCTTCCAACCCACCTTAAACATAATAAGTAAATATATACATTATTTATACCTTTGTTATTAAAAGTATTTGCTAGATAAAGTTATGCTTACCATTGGATCACATAGATCGGTGAGCATGCGGACTGGAATATCAGGCTCGTTTATTTCGGTTTACTGGTGATAGGGAAAGTTGAAGATTTAGCTCTAAACCGTTTATCACCATCTTTCATCGCAAATGTGAGTACATTTCCCCTAGAATCTAGCCTCATAATCTCTACTCGGTTTTCAGTTAGGGGGCTACTTGTTCAATTTGATAGAAAACTTTTCAATTAATCTATATTAATAATATTAAGAGTGTGTGTATCTGTCTGTCTGTTTTGTCTGTCATGAGCGTTGAGCAATATATATCGCAAACAGAGGTCTTAAACTTATAAACTAGAAGCTCATTTACATGAACATGTGCATTTCAAAACAAGAATTTTAAAATTTAGATTTGATTTTTTAAATTAATTAAAAACTTGGTCGGAAGAAATAAAACAATTTTTTTCTGTCCGTTTGAAACAAATAAAATCGTTACCTAGGGTAACCATGCAATGCTGGTTATTTCTGATAGCTATGAATAAGTGTTAGTAATCTTATAATAGGCCTAGAGTATATTACCATATTTTAAACCCATTTTATTTCAACACGAGCATACAACCTTCAATGTAAGACAAACCCGAATGACAAGAAAAATGAGACCAAACTAACAATTCTTCCCCTGTGTTCCCCCAAATGCACCTAACTACACTTTCTGTACTTTTTATCCCATTTTATAATAATGTAGGGGACGGAAATTTGAACTTCCCTTAGTGGGTAATACCATTCCCCACAGCAAAGTGCAAAGTCACCCTTCCTATCTCCTTATTTTTCCCTCCGCTCTCCTTCACTTTTTCCCCTTTTCCCTGACATTAGTTTTGATATCCCGATGGTCTCATTATTTTGACTTACTCAGAGAACACGGATAATGTTGCACCCCCTTGAGAGATTACCTACCACGCCACTGTGGGTTTACAATTTTAAAAATATTCAATAGCTGTTTCACTTATAAAATTTACTTTTTTAAAGGGTGAGAAAATATAACATGTTAGGGATAATGGGATATTCTAACCATTAAGAAAAGCAAATAAAATTGGAAAATGTTGTGTCAGCATGACTCACAATTTTTTTAATTTCTAATACAAAGAAAGTATTGTGATCGTGATCAGTTATTTGCCCAGATATTATTGTGGTTCTTAAAGTTTTACAAGTATGTTTGCCTCAAAAAGAAAAAAGCGAGTCTCACAAATGTATGTCCCCATGTATGTGTGTACGCTCCTTCTACCTTGAAAGGTAGCAATCTTAACCTTGAGGGATTACACTACGACCTTATCTTAGAGCCTACACCATAATGGAATAATGTAAGTATAGTTTGCTACCTTAAAGAGTAACAGAAGCTCTCTTGGACTAAAACCGAGAACGTTTGATGTTTTTATTTCAAATTTGATTCTAGATAATATAAGGTTATACATCTAGAGGAAAAATAGTAATTTAAATTCCATCTCTAAAATTAAGAATATCTTATTAAGTAACGATTTTTTTTAGTAGTCAATTTTTTTTCCCCTAAATGGCCTTACTACTTTTGATATCTGGGGACTTTTATATAATAAATAAGAATATATTTTAAGTTTTTAAAAAGTATTTTAACCATAGTATAGTAATTTCGAAATTCGTTTAAAATGCTTATAGCAATTTGTTTGTTAAACATTCCTGAAAAATGTTTCACATTAATAACTAAATAAATACTATGTTTTCTGAATCTCATTTAAGAGTAATTTACTTAAAACAAATTTTTAAATTATGTTTTCATTTCAAACTCTAATATACATTTTATAAAGTATTTACCCAGAAATGTAGACTATAGTCCAACTTATGGTATAAACTCTATTGTAAGCAAGCAAGTAAACCACCAATCAAAGTAAACGGAAATTACATTTGATTCATTCCATTTAAATGCAAAATTCTCTCTACTTACTCTTTCTGGAATTAATAATGGATCTATGAGGTTTCTCAACTTTATAAAACTTAAGCTTTGAAATACTAATTTAGGCCATTTACCAACCAGGGTTGAGAATATTGTAAAATTAATATACTGTCATTTTTTTCTAACGGCGTCCTAGTACCTGTTTGGGTTCTACGCAAGAAAGCATGAATTATGCAAATGAAAAAGGTATGTGAAAGGAAGAATATTAGAGTAAATGTACCCACATTTGAGTGGAGTTTGGTATTTGAGCATCGATCTCACAACTATCGAAAAAATCATTCAAGCACGAAAGTGATGCATTTAACCACACAACAATCGATGCGGGTTACTTATTGGTAGATTAACTTTATAATTAACTAACTAAATTACTACCTTAAGGAACTTGAACGTTTCTAACCACCAGAATATTAACTAGGCATTCAACCCTATCTAAAGAAAACTCCGACTAATCCTTTACCTTATGATAAACCTCTGTTAAACCATGTTTAACATCATTCTTCTATATACATTTTTATTTAACAGGGGCTCTTGTATCTTCAGGATTCCAAACTTAATGTATGTGTGCGAATGTGTCACAACCATATGCGTCACATGATTACCTAGCCTCCACCTGAGTGTCTTTATCACTTTTCAAATGTTTGAGGTTGAATACAAGTTTTTCATAATGTAAATTTCTTCATTCTCCAATTTATTAATCACTCTTAATCCCAAACAGCTGTTTAAGTACTTTGCTCTCAAAGTCTTTCAATTTGTTCTCTTGGTAAAGAGTCAGAGACCACGCTTTCAATCCTTAAGGTGCAGCATAAGGGATCGCAAGTAGTTTTACAGTTTTTATAGCATTTTTTTGTGGCCAAAATAAATAAAATATTTCTCCAGTAGCAATATAGAGTTTAGTTTTCTGCACATGCTAATATCAACAGATCTTGAATATCTGTCAAGGGTGTCCTGGAATTTGGTCAAAACTTTATCTCTTTATTTAAAAAGTATTGCCAAAATTCCAGGAAATTCTCGACAGATATTCAAAATCTTTTGATATAAGCATGTACAGAAATTTAAACTCTATATTGCTACTAGAGAAATATTTGATTTATTTTGGCCAAAAATTTATATTCTATAAAAACTCTAAAAATACTTGTACTCTCTTCTGCCACACCTTAAATTAAAACAGGTAGCTTCCACCAGTAGGAACGCGGAGTAAACGCCAGACTCGTCTATTCTGTTATTCCTATAACAGGGAGGTTGGAGCTCAAATCTGTTGTGGGGAAATTCAGGGTGTATTTTTATAAATCTTTTTCCCCTCTACATACACGTAAACGCTAGAAAGACATGGTGGTGGAAAACGGCTAATATATAAATGATTTAGCTCCTTGAGTTTTTAATAGAGGTATTTAAATTGCAACTGATTATATTAGTAAATAGTTTACAGAAAAACCCAGCCCTAGAACTTAGACAGTGCCCAGTTCATTAGCCGACCGTTTACCAAAAATAAATGTTCAGACATTCAAACGCACTGCCGACTCAGCTAAGACGCCTCAAAAATACTTTAAATTTGTTCAAATTCTTGCTAGATAGTTAACGTCTTTGAGTTCTCGTAATTATATTTGTTTTAAGCAATTATCCAACTTAATACCCGTTAGATCTAACCACATATTTACGTAATGGAATAAAAACAAGTAGAGTGGAATTTAAATAATATGTGTACCAATGTTAGGAGGGAGGATGTGATGTTATTTTGTAAATCACCCTCAGTACACCCAACCACTACTTAAACCCTGACCTCCCTGTCCCAAGAACACTAGACAAGATTAGACCTTAGTCCATGTGATCATCAAAAAAGTTTGTTTTATATATATAAAGGGCCATAGCATCTTAAATATATTTATAACAATTTAATAAATCGAATTAATTTATATTCTTTACGAATTAAACTCACATAAAAAGTATACGTTTTCAAAACTACTTTTGTTAGTGAAATTTTTTGCTTTAAATATTAATCGAATTCGAAGAGCCATGAATATGAGAATATTAATATCTCTGACGTGAATGATGGATAACTCAAATCCGACCGTTATAATAGAGATAGATTACATTTCACTTTCTATTAAACCAAATAAAAGTGTGAAGTGATAGATTTTCTTTCAAGACTTTTTTTCAATTATACCACGAAAAGTTTCAAATAATTTGGCAGGTCATATCTATATATACTTATAGGCATGTATAAATATGAATACTTATATTTATATTATGTATACAAATAAATGGTACGGTGCACCGCAAAGACTTTCTCTTTCTTTCTATAAACTCGTAAGATTTCTGAACGAAATAATGCACATTGTATCATCACCACTCCACATAACACTAATAAAATAATATACAATGATATAGAATGTAATTGAGTCTAGAATGAAGATAGATCATTGCTGTACAAACATTTCTTCTAAGAGGCTTAAGGAAAAATAACATACTTTTTTAGATACTTATATTTAATTACTCCATGGCATTGGATAATTATTGCTTTATGACTTAAGTAGTATCTGTTTACAATTAAAGCTCACAAAATTTTATTAATATATATTCAAATATCTCAGAAACTGTTGCTTTTATAAAAATATATGTCAAATAAAGGTTTTTTTATTTCTAATAGACCTACAGTTTTGCAATGATAAGTTGTTTAGTGTCTCAAATAGTTGTGGATATACGGAAATTAACGCCTCTGTATAGTACCCTAAAAATAGTTTTCATGGGAAAATGAAAATAGCCCGTTTATTTATAATCTTAATCAACGCTTAGATACAAATTTTAATCAAAATCGTTGGAGCAGATTTTGATAAAACCTATTTTTTCTCTTTTCGCCCCTTATAAAACTCTTACTTTTAAGTTTTGATAGACACACAGACAGACTGCATTGCAAATTCTATATTTAGGGTTCGGGGTTCATGAGACGTCGACATCCATCAACATTTCAGGTTAGATTTTTTTACGGTCGCAATACTTAAATTTTAATGTCCAAAAAGTAAAAATATATAAATAATTGCGTATAGATTGAAAGTTACTGATTTTATAAAAATATGTTTCATATAAAATATGTTATTATAAATATATATATACACATATTTGTAATGCTAAGTAATTTCATATATCAAATAGTTTAGGAGATATTATAAGAAAAATTAATTTACCCATCAGACCGGAGCCCTTAAAGCCATTTTGCCGAAATATTGAGAGTAGCCATTTTGTTTGGAATAATAATTAATGTTTATAAATGAAATGTAATCAAAATTGTTAATGCCAATTTTGAGAAAATCGACTGGTTCTCTTTTTGCCCTTCAGTAAACTACCCTTAGTTTTAGGGGTAGATATCCGATTCCATAAACCCCTTGGGGAAACCCTATGAAAACCATAGATATCAAGTTTTAGCTCAATCGGTAAAACAGTTTAGGCTCTAGTTGGAGATACAGACAGACATACGGAAATTCAAAAACCACTTTTTCGTATTCAGGGAGTCATGAAACGTCGAGATTCATCAAAATCTCGAGTTCGATTTTTTTGACGAAAGATATACTTTCTCTACCTGTAAGATAGAGAGAAAGTAAAAAATATATATACAGGCCTGTATGAAATATATATAAAAGACGAAAGCCCTGACTGATTCACTCATCATTGTATCTCACTAACCCCTGGACCTAGAATCTTAAAATTTTACAGGGAGGTCCCTTTCAGTCAGTAGGCAACCGATAGGAATGGATTTTGCAAAATTCAACCCCTAAAGGATTTAAAAATAGGGTTAAAAAGATAAGATTTTTCCGAAACCTCTTAAGCCAGAAATAAGAAATTTGGCCTGAGTGCTATTTATCAAAATCGAATAAACAAGTGTTCGACGAATTTTCGATATTAGCGTCCTAAGAGGTGAAAACGGGTGTAAAAACTGTATTGATAATCACGCATATCTTTGAAACCATTTAAGATAGAAACTTGAGGCCAGGGGAAATACTTTTCTTAAAAAATAAAGAAATACGCTTTTGACGGTTTTTTGAAAAAATCACCCAAGCGGGTGAACGGGAAGGGGTGATTTTTTTTTGAGTTGAGCTATATCTCTAAAACCACTTAAGCTAGAAACGTGAAAAGCGTAAAAATACTTTTCTTAATATAAAGAAATGTGTGTGCAACGGTTTTTTGAATATATATGATTTTGTATAATAGGTTAATAACTGTACTAGTTTCTCAAAACTTATGAGTAGATCATTTTATATCATTTTGGGGCTTGATATGTGTTCAAAATTACCAAATCTTTATATCTCAAGGTTAAGTCCACTTAATCATTATTTTTACGTAGTTTAGCTTAAGCCGTGGATAGCCTACAAAATATTATCTCCAGAATAAATAACACATCACTAATATAATTTAATAATATAAGCAAGAAGGTGTGTTGGTTTGAGCAGTCAGCAACAAATCTAGAGGACACTGGTTCAATTACTGTTTCATATACGTAGATACTACAGGTATCCAATTGTCTCTAAATACCTAGAAATACTTGGGTGTGTCTTATTCGGTTTAGGTTAAGTAAGTTTGTAAGTCATGCCATTCAATTAGTGAATATACAAGTGGTAAGGCTGGGATATTCTAGGAGGTGTACTGTTATGTGCTAAGTTATCTTGTGAGTCGTGATATTTAATTATTATATAACAAACAAGGTGATAGTACTGGATGTTTTGTAATATATGTACTGTTTTAGACTCGTGATAGCAAATAATTATATATATGCGTAATAGTGTTCGCTATGTTTTTGGAGGAGTTCTCATTTAGGTTAAGCTAGTTATTGAGTCCTAATATTTAGCTACTAAATATCCAGACTATAGTGCTTGTGTCCTTTGCTAAGCTATTATGTAGGCTGTATGTGGATATCATATGTGCGTTTATAAAGTGAATGATGTGAATATCCCAATAAAGAAACCAATCAAACAGTTGACATCCTAAAACCGGTGTATCCTCTATAAGAATGCAGTATTGGGACAAATGACAAATGATACAAGGGTTGACGCTAATGTGCGACAATTGAATGTATCAGATGATATGTGTTGTCACAGATGTGACGTCAGATAGACATCACGTGAGTGACAGTTGAGAAGGGAGACTCTCGCATATGAATAATTTAGCATTTAGGGTCATGCTTACCATACAACTTTTTTCTTTCTTTTATTTTTTTTATCAAAGTCCTGTGACGTTTTGATACCACTCCTGAAACTGGACCTCACGTCAAAGTGACTCCCCTGCTACGTCGGAATACATTATTCATCTAGTGGAGGGGAGGGGGGGGGGAGAATGCAGTCAATAGAACTACTCAACAGTTTTTAATGTTGGCCTAACTCTGTCCACATCCTACTTTGTCATAAGAGCGTTTAAATGAAATGACTTAAGAAGGCAGTCTTCTGTTTGAACTTAGTGGAGACGTTCAGATGTAACACGATAGTTAGATTGTGATTTGAGTTAATTTAAAATATAGCTTAGTCCTACTCCAAAACGAAGTATAAGGATAAACTCGGTGCTATATACCATAAACAACATGATATTTTAAGAGGAACCAACTGAAAAATGCCCCCGCCCCCCCCCCTCCCCACTTCGGTGGCCTTGTGGTCTAACGCTATACTCTCACAGTAGACTAGATTGCCAATTATGGGGAGATTGAGGTTCGAATCTTGGTCGGGTTTACTGAGGGTGGTTTTCCTAAAATTATTTTCTACTTTCCCTCAATGCAAACTTGGTTACACTTTCTATAAATATTAAATCCCTAATCCTTAAAAACCATTGGAATAATTAGTATATAAGCGTAAAACCAGAACAGGGCTAACCCGGGGCACTAAAACAAAAAAGTAAGAGATGAATGTGAAAATATAAAACGAGCTAATTTGCAACATTTTACGCAAATGGCCGCAGCTATGTGATTCATGGTAAGGGTGTAGGAAGCTAAAAATTAGCCTTTACCATACAAATACATTATTTTTTTATTTTGTTAAGTTATATTCGTCCCTGATTTGTTAGGACAGTTCATGAAATAAGACAAGTTCACTAATATATTTTTCCCAAAATTTTTTAAATAAATTAGATTAATGTAATTTTAAATCTATATGGATTAAATAAATTAGATTAGTTTAATTTGAAATCTATATGGATTAAATAAAATAAATTAATGTAATTTGAAATCTATATGGATTAAATAAAATGGTTTTATTTAAATAAGCTGATAGAAAGTTTAAATATAAAATGAATCATCATGGCCATCCAATAGTATAGATCAGTCTTGTTAATTTTTTACTAAATTTGATTATAGCTGTACTTGAACATATATTTTATTTAAGTGGTTGATTCTTCCACAAGAACAAATTTGTTGACATTATTTCATAGCATTAACGATTTAAAAAAACTAGTTATATTATGTACCCTTTAAATAAGAACATTTTTTTCTTCCAACCAATATTTTAGAATGTTATTCCTGAAAATGCACCATTAACCCTCCTCCAACACTCCACCCACCCCCCCAAAAAATTGGCTGCTTTATAAACTAAAATCTCTAAACTCTTTTGTGATTCCTTTGACGTTTTGAAGCATCAGAACTACTATTTCATAAGAAATACCGTTGTGTGAAGATTTAAACACTAACGAATGATTGACTTTGTGTCTCTGTATACTATCTTACTACCCGTTAAAGCTATACTAATATGTTGGAAATGAGGAAGGTAAAATTTGAAAGAAATATAGCTACAGTTACGTGATGGTATTGTGTAAAGCCATTTAGTAAAATACACCTTCAGTACACCCACCCGGAATACGAACCCCGAATTAACCATCACTAAAAAACCAAACCAGAAGATGACTTGGCGCTCATGCCCACAAATGTGGGTTATTGGAACTAAATCCCATGTTTTCCTAGCTATACAAACTTATACAATTGTCCCTACAAATTGCATAAAATCACAATTTCACAATTTTAAGTTAAAACCATCAGATACGTATAACTCGAAACATTTTATGTGATTATTATGAATTTCAGATTTCTCAAATAGTTTTAAGTTTGAAGGAATCTAAGCTATGTGTCTCATATCTGGTTTCTGTACACTCCAGCTCAATACCGATGAACAAACATCTTGGGCTACTTATCAACATTCCTGAATACTGATCTATAGGTGCAGGGTTCGATTATTTGCGGTAACACAGGTATTTTTCCCGGAGGAGAATTATTCCTTTGGTATGAATGGTCTGTTTAATTAGGCTTAAGATAGGTGACAACACATACTTATAATCATTATCATCACATCTCACCAGGCTGACGTAAACACACCTATATTGTACGGTGTCCCAACCTCAGAAGGTGAGTTACATATCCATCATATCAAGTTGAAAACCATAAATGTCCACCCGACAAAACTTAATGGCATACACTAAAAAAAGTTAAAAGATTATAAATTATTAAAATGAGAGCAGTGAAATTAGGGTTAGTTTAATATTATTTTAATGTATAAATATTATTTTAATGTATAAATATTATTTTAATGTATAAATATTATTATTAGAACCACGTATTACTACCCGTTCGGGTTATACGCAATTTATAGATAACGAAATACAGATTTTTTTTAAAAGCAACTATAATTGTTTTATTGTGCTCAGCGTTACTGTATTATAAAGTCTAATAATACAATCCATGGCGTGACTCTACAAACGAGATACACAGACCAAGTGGCCACCACATAATCGATGATGACACCAACATTTGCGGATAGAAGGTGCCATGTGGTCAGCACAACGAACCTTAAAGCTGTTAACCTCAATTTTATATAACTGAGCTGTTAATTCTTTATTCAAGTAGATGGTCATTGATTGTCTTCACGAGGCTGAATTTGATCCAGTTCCAGATCCACATATTTACAGAAAATTTCTGGAAGTGCTGAGGATCAAATCTAGGACTTCTGGATCTGTATCCAGAAAGTATGACCACTAGTTCACAGATGAAATCTTTCTTAAAAATAATATTAAAACATACACTGAGATGTGGCTTCTGATTTGAGCTGTATCTTTTATTTAAGTTAAATGCTAAGTGGAGGGTGAGACGAGCTCTTAAGATAATATTTCCTGTATCAATATCTTAAATGATACTTAAATATTCTTAGAGATTTCGTTGGCATAAAAAAACTTTAGTGGAATCTTAATTTTTACATCAAGTCATGTCCACCCGCATTTAATGTTAGCCAATATGATAAATTTTATGATTTTGGTAGGAAAAATAGTATTTTTTAATTACTAAAGTTACTAAAACCATTTTAATATATCCATACATTAAATCAGGGTATATAATAATAATAATAATAATAATAATCGACTTTAATGGCGAAGTTAAGGCTACTGCCTTTTCTTACACTTAACCAATACAATTAAACTGAAGTTTAACAAAATAATATATATAAAAACACACAAAAAGTATTTAAATAAAAAAACTAGAGCTAAAATACACAAGGATTACGTACCACGGTCGCGCGCGCGCACACACACACACACACACACACACGCACAAATGTGCGATTACGTCTCACCCCTCTCAATCTCACGAATGAGCTTCCACACGCAGCTTATTTGTGACTTTTCTCTTGAAACCATTAAATTCTAATTTCTTTACATCGTTGGTTAGGGTATTCCATGAACGAGAAGCTGAAACCGTGAAAGAATTTGAGTAATGAGTGGAACTATGAAGAGGAATGAATAAAATTGAGTTTTCTTGTGATCGAGTGTTGAAATTATTATTAGGGTTGAGTGAGCGAATACGTGAAGAAAGGTATTGTGGGTAGTTGGAAGTCAATAGTTTCTTTATGATTGTCATCGAGTGTAGAGCTCGTCTTTCTTTAAGTCTTAGCCAAGTTAACTTCTTATAGTATGGGGAAATATGATCACGTGACCGGAGGTCGAATATAAATCTAACACATGTGTTCTGGAGTCTTTGTAGTCTTTCCGCAAGGTCAGCTGTCAGGTCATTATAAACTACATCACAATAGTCGAAAAGCGGGAGGATAAGTGATTGGATAAGAGTGGATTTAATATTCATTGGTATAAATTTTTTCAGGCGCTTAAGTGAGTGTAAGGCAAAGAACACTTTTTTACATATTTGTTTCACATGATTATTCCATGTTAGATTTTCATTTATATGTAAACCAAGGTTATTAACAACCGGCACAAATTGAATTGGGCTGTTATTTAAGTTTATTTGTTGTACAGATGTGAAGCTCAATGTGGATAGTAATATTTTTGACCCTATAACAATAGATTGAGATTTTTTTGGATTTACATTAAGACCATTTTGTAGTGACCAATTATGTGTTGCACTTAAGTCAGCATTTATATTATCCACGGCACTATCGATATGAGAAAGAGAGGATGATAAATAAAGTTGGAAATCATCGGCATATAGATGATATTGAGAATGTTGCAAACAATTTGGGAGATCATTTATAAACATTGAGAAAAAAAGAGGACCCAGGACCGAACCTTGTGGCACTCCAGAGGTCACTGAACGCCATGTTGACCGAGTGTCACCTATCATGACACATTGTTGGCGGTCATATATTCAAAGGCTTTCGATAGCGCTGGAAGTATGCTTATAGGTCTATAATCTGTTACTGAAGAGGTTGGTAGTGGAGTTTTAGGGATAGGCCTCACTATTGCAGATTTCCACAAAGATGGAAAAATTCCTACTTGCAAAGAATGATTAAAAATATCTCTTATAGGGTTTAGAACATAAAAAAGTATTTTTTTTTATAAATGTAATTGGAATTTGGTCATATCCTTGTGCATTTGTTTTGATTCGCTTAATTGACTGTAAAACATCTGCTAGCGATATTACATGAAAATTGAATTTATTATGATTTGTGATTTGTGTGTATATACAGCCATTACTTTTGATAGATACTATTATTACCAATTATTTAGTAAAATGTTATCAATAATTGACTCAAAAACACATTATTGAATTTTCTATACTTTTATCCAACCAAATTAAGGTTATATATTATATGTATAAAGAAGATAAAAATAAGATGAAACAGTATTTGTATGGAGTGAAAATAATTAGAAGGTTAAAGGAATTTAATATTTGACTGTCTCATATCTGGTTTCTCTAGACTAGAAATAAACCAAAAGAACATAAGACTATGAGCTAACATCAATATTAACTAACCTCTTAAGTCCCAATGTATTATAATTACTAAGCCACCTAAACAAATTCCGATATGAGCTACATAAGAATAAGCAGTTAATGATTTAGGAAAAAAGTAAATACTCTCAGTACACCAAAATTATATTTGAACCACCACAATCTTTTGGTCAGCAGCAATCCAAGTGCTGTGAGATTGAGGCCTTAGACCATGTATCCACCAATATGGGTGTTAGAGAAATAAAGTTTCTAGTACGTTATCAAGAGATTACCCTCATCCCTCTGTTTGAGATTGCGTATTTATATAGAACAGCATCCAGATCAGATTTGAAGATTTGTAGGATTCGCAATGGACCATCATTCATTTTCGAGTAATCTCCTTTACTCTCCATCTCACACAAACCACACATGCACGACGGCAATGTGTGGAAAAGGGTGGGGGAGAAGAGTAAAAGAAAAAAGAGTAATACACTTCAACACATTTGCATACGAGTAAGCAACGCGTGATGTCAGAACAATGATTAGGCCTCGGAATGTGCATTATTTATGACGTCATATGTCTTCATTTCATGAAAGCCTGGTCTGCGGACCTTGCCGTGTGTCAAGAGAAAAAGGGGTACTGGGAGTAGGGGAGGGATGGGGGGTGGGGGGAGAGGTAGAGCGACGCAAATGTGACAGACGCATGGCGCTAAATGTTGTTAATGTGGCTTCGTCACCCCTACACCCCCATTCCTGAAAAAAAAAAAGTGTCACCATGTGAGCGTGAGATGTGTAGTCCGGTTTGTTTTTTCGACACGCTAAATATCACACCACTGAGTCAGGAAATTAAGGGAAGGAGAGAGGAAACAAAGGGGAAGGGAATAAAATTACTTTGAAACTAGAAAATATCGCCGCATGAAATAACATTGTTCTTCCAGGAGATTTTCCGGTAGTGTAGCGTGGTCCAGCCTAAAGTAATCTGAGTTATTATACTTTTCAAAGGCTAGGGTGGTTTTACCCGGAGGGGGAGGAAGAAGAGGTGATAATTTCGAGATGAATGTTGACCTGGTGGATTTAAAGGTGTGTTCTTTGTTTTGATCGATTCTTGAGCTTTCCGTCCATTTTCCCATGTGACTGCACGTTTATTTCCTCAAGATTCACCCTTTCCATCATGTTTAGTTATTTTGTTTAAACTGGTAGTTTTAAGATTAGTAAACTTTGCTCCCTCCATTCAAAATATTCCTCACGTTAAATATAATGTTATGTTCAGTCTTAATATTACTCTCTTGATCTAAAATTGAACATTCTCCTATAATTTATATTTATATTTGAAGTAGACATTTTTCTTGGTGGTCAAAGTATACAGAAAACAAGTTAATATTATATTCAATATTACATAATATTCATAGATAATAACCATAAATTAAAATATTAAATTCTAATCACACAACATGAGCTATTAAACGAGAAACCTTTCAATCAATCAAATATTGAAACAGATAGACATGTTTAGAACCTATATACAGTTCATACATCGTAGATCTTATTTAAAATGAATTTATTCCCACCAAATTTGGTAAAAATGGATCTATTAGTTTGGTTGTTATCACATAACAAATAAAATAGATTTTTGATTGGCCCCTTAAACTATTGACCAAATCGAAGCCATGGACACACGTCGTTTGGTCTAGGTTATGAAATGTGTTTACCAAGTTTCGTTAAAATCAGTCAAAGCATTTTTATAATTATCACGTATTAAAGATCCAGACGTTCATACAGACTGATAGGTGAAATGCCAAATGGTCAAGTCAAAACATAACCTTGCTACGACCTATAATATCTGTGCTACTTAACACTGAGATGAACAGCCCCCCCTCCCCCTTTCAGTAGCGCTACGTGGTTTATGGATTACCCCTTAGTCACTAGCGTATTTCTCTACAAAGCTAATGGTCGTTGGCTCATTTCCCGACACCACCCAGACAAATTGGGTTTTCCTCTTTCACTATGATGAAGATACATCTGGGTGTTGTGTTTATTTTAAATTTGAGTTAGTTAGGAAGTCATATTCTGATATACTCGTGTATATATATATATATATATATATATA
>CABFVX010001560.1:106663-156366 GCA_902151425.1 Timema shepardi | reverse complement strand
CCCGTCATAAGCAGTCTAGCCTACAGCAAGATTAGCACCTTAGACCATGCGGCCACCAAATAGGGTATATATGATGTTTATTGAGCTTAATATGAATATATTATATATTAAGGGCTTATATTTGGAAGTAGATATAGGAAAGGTGGATAGAACGGTATAAACGGTACAAACACAATATGGCTTTTACAAAATGAAGAGAAGAACACAGTTTCCTCTTTTAGGAAGATGCGTTGCAAGTTTCACACTCCTTGCTGATGAATTCCAATTACCTCATAAAATGAAAAGAGGTTTTCCTTAGAGAGATATATTATGGGCTTAGTTATTTTATAATTTATATATTTTATGTATAATTTCTTTTTAAGAACAGTCCTAAAACTCACACCAGTGTTCGACAGTTTTTTCTAAAGGGTTTCCCACTTTTCTTCCATGCAAATGCATGTACATGTTCTCTAAAATTCAACCTTCCTCATCCCCATTCCATTAGAAAAATTAATGTATGCATATTACTCAAATGGGTGATAATATACTCGACTCATGTGTTGTGTGTGTGTGTGTGTGTGTGTGTGTGTATGTATATAATGTAGAATATGCGTGTGTTATGTCCAGAAAAAGCTAATGCATTATGATAGATCAGCCCAAAGCTGAAAATGTGTGTGAATGTAGCGAGTTTAACTCACATCACCTGAAAAATCTATAAATGGGAAATTTCAAAATGGGTCTAAAGAAATGGTGGTGATATAATTAGAAACACACTTTATAAATAAGAGGTATAAAATTAAAATTTGGCAGACGGATAGAGAGACAACTCCAGATAACCAAATATATCTTGAAATCTTACATTTTTAAAAATGAATCAGAGAAAAGAGTCTGAAGGGGGGTTCAAAATTACTAAAAAAGAACTATCATTGTGGTATGGAATTGAAATTTAACAGGCAATTAAAGGGACCACTCTAAATCGTTGTAAAATTCACCTTTAATTTAAAAAAGTAGCCACATTTGGTTAAAGTGTTTTTTTAATCCCTTGGATTGTTTTTGTGAAATTACCAGGTGTCTTTTAGCATTGCTTCATCTCTAAACGACATGGTAATAGAAACACACCGCCGACGACACCTTGCATACTTGATGGCTGATCAGGGGGCGTTGGTTGGTAACCCAGAGGCAGCTCCTAATCTCCCCAAGCAACACCTTAGCAGGTTGGCCAGAATCCTTGTCAGAATTGTGTATTCACTGTTTGCTTTTTTGGTTGGCTGGACTCGGCGGCCAAGGTTTGGCGACAGATGCATGTAGCTTTGCTAACTTGCATGTCAACATTGAGTAGGTCTTTAAACAAAATGTTCTTTTGTGTGATTTATTTATGATTTAAATAAGTTACATTAGCCATAGAAGACAAGACGTAGAGAGAGAGAAAGAATAGATATTCTTGAGATTTGTCATTCAAATCTTTTTACCCTTGAATTGTGAAGGCTATTTAGGGGTTCAAACATATTTAAAATTTTAAAAATATAAATTTTTTGTTGTGGTTGATGCAATATTAGCGGCATATTCAACATAATTTTAGGATACATGTAACAGCTAGACGCCAAGACCTTAATTTATCACTTAACAGAATGTGGAAATAGTTCTTTGTAATCTTCAACTAAATTTGGGTTTTTATTTAAAAACCAAAAATTTAAGACTTTTATTGATTACTAGTTTTAAAGCTACTAAAGAATATGAAAAAAAAGTCAAAGCCAAAGTAAATGTAATCATACCAATAAGTCCGAAGCCTTAGCTCAGTCGGTAGAGTGTTTGCCTACTGAGCTAAGTGTTCCGGGTTTAATACCCACCATCGCCGAAAATTTACCATTGATGAAAATATGGGTTTACCCTCTCACATTGATTGATGGTTGGGGACAGGATATTGTGCCTGTCCTAGTCTTAAGATAGATTGTAAGGTATATGAAGCTACAACAATCCTAGCCAGACAATTGTGGAGAAATATATGGCTTTAATAATAAACCTGACCCAAGCCATAGACTGGAAACAGTAATAGATGTAAAAAGTAAATCATACCAATATATATTTTACTGTGGGAAAATTATCTTTTCGCGCTTGGAATGTCTTCTAATTTTTGTTTCAGATTTATAATTTTTAGAAAAATGATTGCACCCGGGGAAAATAAGAGGGGATTTATCCATTTCAGAAAGTCAGGCTGAAAATAAAGTCCTTATTGTTCCAGTAGATGCTGCTGGCTCAATATCTATTGTAGACAGCATTAGACAGTCAACAGTTATATGTTAGGTTTAGCAAGTGAGAAAGCCTGAAAGATTTAGAGATATATATTCTACTCTATCATATTTGGGACGGAATGAGGGTGAGGAGAAAGTAGCTCGTCAGGGTAATCTATTCATTAGCATCACTGTCTGTTGTTAGCGAACTAAACTTAACAAAGAAAAGAAATTACAGGTGTGTTAAACAAAGAGAAGTTTTAAGGGGATTTCAAACATAAAAATTATTTAAATGGGGACAAACCTAGAAAACATTTAAGGTGTTTAACACCCATTAAACATTTAAGCTGAATCACACTTAGAGAACATTTAAAGGGCATCAAACCCAAAGAACTTTTCAAGGTCTTCAAACCTAGAAGGGTAAAAAATTATATTATTTCTTTTTTTCACTCTACCAATAGTTAAATTTAAAGCACACTTTTCAAAAGAAAGAAACTAATAACAATAATTTCTATTAAAAATGCATTAAAATTGACTATTTGATTTGTATTATTCAATATTTGTTCAAAATCTAGCTCTTTGAGTTGATAAAAATGCTCTTTGCACACTTCTATCTCTATTATTATGTTTTTATGATATTAGGTTTAATAATGTCCAAGCTTTTATAAGTCTTACTATATTAGTTTAGAAATCAATACAAGTTTTTAATCTCAAATTATTATAAAGTATCATTTTTATAATTTCCATTCCTGATATTTTCACTCATTTCTCATTCTGTTCCCATCCAGATGTAAAAATGTCATTCCTGTTTATTCTGAGATGTAAAGCATTAATTAAAACATTTATGCCTACATTTAAGTGTTAAATTAATGATCTGGGGTCTGGTTTTAAATTTTTTCTATAATTATGTCGAACAAAGCCACTAATTATCAGTAAACAAGCTCTAACACACATTCCAACTAATGATTTAAAAAAAACATATATTTATTTTGAATCTCAAATTTAATATTTTCTCGAATCCTTGAATCATCTTAAGTATTCGAGGATTTTAAAGTCTCATCCTTAATTTTAACATTTTCAGCTTTACCTGTTTGATTTGTGTACTTACAGACTTGCAATGTGTATTATGAAAAGAAAAATTTTCTTATGTGCACCTTTATGAGAATATAAAAAAAGAATTGTAAGCTTAGCTAATATTGATAAAAATAAAATTTCAATTGATATCATTTGTTAAATAATTGGATAGGAGTAATTTCCTGTAGCTTTTTGAACCATCAGAAAAGGCTCTTCATTTTGTGGATTGACTCTTAAAGGGCAAATAATGCACTTAGTAGTAGTTCTTGAATATTTGCAGGCTTTATCCTTCTATCAACTATTATATTTATCAATTCCAGCCATTTTCATTCTTCTTTTTTTCTCTGCTTGTATTTTTAACAATTTTTTTAGTATTATTTTAAGTATTGTGAGGAACAAATTGAAAGTTACATTTTTAAAATCTCCCATGATTACTTTAGACCAGTGTTTCCCAAATTTCTCCTGTCTTGTACGTCTTTCTTTCGAAGCCATGGCCTAAACAACGACCTTGTAAAATGAAAATGCTTGTGCTCTAAATTTTAATAAAGCCTCACTGTTAAAAGATAAGCAAACCCTTGACAGAGGGAAAAAATGTCCATTCCATCACATAAAAATCTTGTTTATTAATTAGTTTGTATAAAAGATTTACTAATATAAAAAAAAAATTACTGATAAAACTCAGTGGTACGGCAACTTCCTCCTGAAATCCTTTGCATACTTTGGAGGGTACACATACCACAGTTTGGGAAACGCTGTTTTAGAAACTTTCTTGAGTAACAGTCATTTATTGTCCCCTTAATCATACATTTTCTTCAAATGTTATATTTTAATTATCACAAATCTAAAGTTGCTGAATAACACAAAAGTATATGTTTATAATATTTTTAAATAATAATAAAGACTATCTTAAATGTAACCTACAGTGTAGTTCTGGATGTAACTTCAATTTTGTAACTTTTCTATTTTAAATTTAAGAACTAAATTTTGAGATGGTGTACAGTAATGTGCATGATACGCTACTCTTTTATTAATTGCTTCATTCTCATCTAACTTCTTTAGTTGCAGTTTGCTTGCTCTGCAAAAATCTTTTGCTTGGTACCTTAATATGTTTCTTTAATTTGTTTGTGCATTATTTACTATTTTATGATCACTAATTTGCTTGTTGCATTTTGTAATAATTGTATATAATATTATAGTTTTCAAGGTCAAGGGTAGAGTTTCTTTAACCATGTATATTTTTTTATATATCAACTCGCAATAGAAATAACTTTATCTGACACAATAAAAACTGTCATGTGTTCATAAACCAAACTGTCTGTTTTGTCCCTATCAATTTTGGAAACACACGGCCATACTTGCAACCTTGTATCCATGACACAAACACCTAGCCCAGAATGACAGAACGTCAAGCTACATTATTTATATGGTTGACCCAAATTCACTCTCTTTCAATCACTTTGTTGTCAGCCAGTAGTCGCACACTTTGGCTACCCACATAATATATGATAAGACTTAGCGTGCTGGCTTCCTAGTTGCTACGATTTTGTTGTGAAATTGTCCAGGTCGCAAGTATGGTTGTGAACTTAGACAAATAATATTTATTTTTATACTGCTATTTATACAATGTCAGTTACTCTATATAGTTTTTAAACTCTAGTTTTTACTATGGTAATTTTACTATATTAATAATTTATATTTTAATTTATCATAGTAAATGAAATATTTGCACATTAAGCTTAGTTCCATCGATGATTCATAAAATAAAAATAAAAACTAATTGTGTTAAGCTAGTATTGTATAAAGTTACTTTTTAATACACCTTTTTAATTAAAGTTCATTGCTATACTGATATACTTTGATTTGAGAACTATAAAATGTACTCCAATTTTTAGTTGCATTAAAGTTTTATAGACAATTTTTGTTGAATGAGTTTTTTTTATCATTTGTCTCATTGTTAGTAAAAAAATACCCTTTTATTGGTGCTTAAAGTAAAGTGAGTTTACAATTAGTTACCGGTATCTATTACTTCTTTAAAAAATGAATTAACATTTCTTTTATGATTCTAAACATGGAAGAATGTACAAGAAAGAGGGGGTAGGAACAAACATGAGATAGTTTTTACGACGAAAACCATAACAAATCTCACAGCTACATTGGATGAAAATCCTTGCGCCTCTAAAAAAAAATCCTAACTGAAGTTTCATTTTTTTTTTTTCAGAACTCTTGAGGAGGGAATGTGAAACTCGCAATAAAACTTTCTAAATAGAGAGTAACATTGCACAATCCCTTCTGAAGTACTAAATGAAACTTATAACAAGGTGACAATGGTGCTCATGACAGCACTTTTAATTGTTCCTTGCTGGTTTCCTTTTATACATAGTGTATATTCCATTCCTATCTCCGGGTAAAATCTGGTATATTTTCTTAAAATTCCACTTCCTTCATCCTGTTATTTGTGCATGTACCAATCAGCTAGAAAAATGTGTAGCATTAAAAAAATCAATGTGTTATTGACACATTTAAATTTTTTTTACATTGTTCCTTACTTACTTCAGATTTATTTCCTGCCCGGTGCATAAAGGATCGTTTAATCCATATTGGGAATTACCTTTCTCTCTCCAGGTGAATGTTTTTTTTCATTTATTCAAAATTTACTTTCAACCTGTTCCCTTGGATTATATAAAGTAATGTAAAAATCTCCAGTTCTAGCTACATACTTTATTGCTGAAAACAAAAACAAGATGCACATAATATTTGTTTAATATGGTTTAAATTAGGATTAGCCAGAACACTTAACTTAGTGTTCTGGAGTAGAAATTGTTCAGATAAAACACTAAAAAACACACACACTAATCAATCAATTATTATCAGTCTTCTCATTTAACCTGAAGAAGCTGTCTGTGACAGTGAAAGCCTGTCTTGTAATTATTTTTTTTAGTGTTTTATCTAAATAATTTCTATCTCAGTATCACTAAGGTAAATGTGCTGGCTACGCCTTCTAATTCAAACCCGGGTTTAGCCTAGTGCTCTATTCCAAATTTGTTTAATAGTAGCAAAGAACAAATAAGGATTCATCAGGGTTTGTGTAACTTCAAAATCTAAGGAAGGCTTCAGCTAAAATAAAAACGTTTTAAAAATGTTTGATGACTACATTGATTTGATAGAAAAATAATTGACCTCTAAAATAAATCATTACTCTCAATTATTTTAAATGCACTTATATACATTGAAATTAATTTTCAAAGGTCAGAAATCTTTTATAATGTAATTATTTGTGAGAATATCCATATTTATCACTTTAGGATTAAATTTGCTAAGATTGTTGCAATAAAATATTATAGAGAGAATTTTGATAATGAGCGCCAGATGACCAATGGACAAAATTTCCCCATAATAACCATTACCTTCGATATCGTTGATGAGTTAAAATTTACCTCTATTTTTTTCAATTCTCAATGACTTCATATTATGATAGATTAAAAAAAAGAATTAGTGAGAAAAAATAATTATGAGTATTTGATTTGGCTTTACTTCAAAACTAAAATGGGGATTTTGTATAATCCTTGTTGATATTAATTTTGTTTTTGCCCAAGACAATTTGTCTTGGTTTACACACAAGCAGATGTTTGTTGTATAGCTCGTTCACTACATCTTTGGCCTGTTCTCAATATTCAAAAGTTACTGAAATTAATACAGTATTCAAGCATTTAACATATATGGGTTGTGACTTTGCCATTAAAATGACAATTTTTTTTTATGGGGGCGGGAATGAAAATACAGTAGAGTCTCAAAAATTTGACCTAATGTGGACCGAAATAGTTTTGAGTTTTACAAATTAACTTGGATAGGATGCATGTTTACTAAACAAGGATGAATCAAAGTACAGTATTAAATATTATAGGTACAGTTGTACAGTACTGCACATATTATAATATTGTATTGATTCGAATAAAATGTTACTGAATTGAAAAACTAACAAACAGAGTACTTGTAAAAACACCATAGCATGTTTGTTCCACTCGAGTTACACAAACAGAGAGGTTTTACATTTGAATGACCTTGGATTGTGATGACTGGTGCCAACAACTGTGTGCACGTGTAGAGTTACACCGAATGTCGAGTTATCGAGTGTCAAGTTTCCGTGACTCTACTGTAATAGATTTTTTTAAACCATTAGATAAGATCAACATTATGGTTAGTAACCTACAGAAACAGGCTTTGTTCTCAATATATGTTTGTGTGTTTGATAGCCACTTTTTTCTTAAATTATCATTATTATTTCAGAAATTCTCAAGTTATTACACTGGTACCATTAAAATACATGCATATTATCTTGGTCAATTAGGATTGTTACATTTGAAAAAAACAAGCTTATTTATCTTTTTTCCCACAGCCCAGCTTGCTTGCCTCTCTCTGCCAGTCGCAAGGATAGGTCCTATGACCTGACACCCTTCCTGATCCTTCTTCCTTGATTAAAGGTGCTTAGAAACTAATTAAACTTTTTAAAAGTATGTATACTTTGTCTGTGTTATGACATAAAATGAATCTAGCTTTCAGCATTTTGAAATAAACCAGCATTAAGGTAGATAAGGGAAGGATATAAAACAGATCTCTTTTTAGTTTGGAGTATTTATCTTAGACTTAAACGACTTTCAGTACATGACTTTCAACCTAACTTAATTCTAGAACACACAACACCAGCTTCTCTGTGGGTTTTCTTATCACTGTGAAAATGAAGGTTCCTATTTCATCGAATATAAACTTTTCAGTCATTTCGAGAATTGAACTAAGATGTCAGAACTAGCTATAAAATAAGTATGCTCTAGTCTTTAAACTCATTGTATTTTAAAATTAATGTATTAAGGTACCCCTACAGTTATTTGAAATTATTTTATAAATTTTATAAAACCTACACAAATAGCTGATTAGTTTAAGGCAATTGATTCACATTGCACTTAATTAATTGTTTAAATTCTATTGAAGTGCACTATGGGTAATTCTCTTATCCTCTCTCTTCTCTAATGTGGAAATATTTTATCTACATTACCTTGCACACTCTTACACTTTAGAGTAAAATACTATAAATGATCTTTCTACCTGCTTCGGTGGCCGAATGGTCTAATACACTACTCTGAAAATAAACAAGACTGCAGAAGACGGGAAGATTGGAGTTCATTCCCAGTCGGGTGTACAGAGGGTGGTTTTTCCTAAATGGTTTTTTACCCTCCCTCCATGCAAATGTGAAAACACTGCCTCTGAATTCAACCTTCCTATTTTCTAACACATTGACGTAACTAGTATGTAGGCATATAAACCGGATGGGTAGTAAGACGTGCTGAAAAAACCTTTTGTTTTAAATGTACAGTTAAAAAAATAAATTACCTTTATTCAATGTCAAATTTTGGGAATACATAGGAACGTTATTTACAGTGCATTTGAACACTTTGTGTTTGTATTGTTGTGTCTAGACGACAAGTGAAGAAGTCAAGGTCAATGATCCAGCTACTTTTGTTTGGGGAGGAAACTAGTGAAGAGGACTTCAAGTCCAAGAACATTAAACAAACAGGTTAGTGGTTAGTAATAGAGATTTATAGATTCCACATTTTAACCGATGAAGAGTCTAATAATATAGTTTGTATTTCACTTGCAATGGAAAGCATACATATTGGACGTCAAGCTCATTTATTTTGGTTTGCTTATGAAGGGGAGATTTGGGCTCAAACTCCACTACTAGTATTCTTGAAATAGGTTTTCCTAGATGGTTTCATATTCTCTCTTAGTGAAAATGTGGGTACATTTCATATTAATTCTACCTTCCTTGTCCTCACTCATTCAATATAATTAAATGCAGATATTCAGACTGGGTCAAAAGACTCATTTCATTAGCAATATTGATAGTGCAATATCTTATCACTAAAGCACATCCTTTAGGTCTAAGGCATCACTCTCGCAATATAATAGATTGCCAATGATGGGGAGATCGAGTTTTAAATCCTGGTTGGGTGTATTGAGTACTGAGAATTTTTTTTTCCTAAATGGTTTTTCCACACTCCACAAAAATGCACGTACATGTTGTGCCGAGTTCTCGTCACTCATTTTTTTGAAACCACGCTCTGCTACCATCTGTGCCCACACCTCTCGTGGACCCATCCAATGCTGTGGGCGACAATGTGTCAGCCCCCGTTTTCACCGGTATCGATGTTAGGTGTCCGCGCACCAGACTTGGGGCGCGGCACAACAAGTCGTTATGAAGGGGTTGTGCGAAGAAGGCACTCAGGATGTTGTCACACTAGTATTTATTCACGACTATAATTCCACTCCTTGGTTGATCCGGTCACATAACTGTATTTAAAAAGAAACCCCATCTCCATTCCCGCAAGTTACAACTTCGCAGTCATTCCAAACTGCTCTCAACGGGCCTAGAACCGAAGAGCCAACGGCTCGTGAACAGTCGACCCTCATGGACGTGAATACTAAACCAGAGTGAGTGGACGAGCCACTCAACCAGACGCGCCAAGTGCTTAAGTTCTGTGGTGAATCATATGTATGTCCGGTTTGAGGAAGAAAAGTGTTTCTCTATGAGCAGATGCTCGTTTCTGTATGTTGTATGTACCCTATATCTTAGCATAATAACAATAGGATAATTCGGGTCATACTAGGAACTAAGTGAACTAAGAGTGAAAAAAAGTTATATGACTTAGTGTTAAGTTAATTGGATCTCTATGTTGTTGATTTTTGCCATCGAGAATGCCTTCTACGATCGATTGCCAATTTTTTTGTACGCATAGTGATTGTGTATATTGTTTAATCTGTTTGTTCTTATAATAATGTTATTTATACCTTAAGTCTTTCGTGGAATATTCTTTGGACATTATTCTTTAAGACATATATATATGTATATATATATTTGATGTAATCAATTCTGCTATTGTAATTTTAGAATAGGTAGGTAATCTTCAGCACGCGCGTGCTAAACTCTGGATGTCGTTAGTTTTGAATTAGGGTATATTTCTCTCATAATTAATAAGTTTCAAGTGTCTTGTTTGGTATTATTTCATCACATGTGATATTGTTCTGTGGGTGTTTCCTTGGTTGGTCCGGATTTTTGGGGTATAATCCCCTTACTTTGGACGCCTCATCTCCTCCCGCCCTGCCCTTAAGTTTAAGGGGGGGACTCTGTGCCGAGTTCTCGTCACTCATTTTTTTGGGACCGCGCGCTGCGTGGTTTGCCCATTCCCCCTCCCCCCTTCTTGCCTTGCGCGGTTGGCTGCGCACGGTCTCGTCGCGCCGTGGCGCGTCTGGTTGAGTGGCTCGTCCACTCACTCTAGTTTAGTATTCACGTCCATGAGGGTCAACTATTCACGAGCCGTTGGCTCCTTCGGTTGTAGGCCTGTTGAGAGCAGTTTGGGTTTACTGCGAAGTCGTAACTTGCAGGAATGGAGATGGGGTTTCTTTTTAAATACAGTTATGTAACCGGATCAACCAAGGAGTGGAATTATAGTCGTGAATAAATACTAGTGTGACAACATCCTGAGTGCCTTCTTCGCACAACCCCTTCATAACGACTTGTTGTGCCGCGCCCCAAGTCTGGTGCGCGGACACCTAACATCAACACCGGTGAAAACGGGGGCTGACACATTGTCGCCCACAGCATTGGATGGGTCCACGAGAGGTGTGGGCACGCAAGGCAAGAGGGGGGAGGGGGAATGGGCAAACCACGCAGCGCGCGGTCCCAAAAAAATGAGTGACGAGAACTCGGCACAATGTCCGCTAAATTAAACCTACCTTATCCTTAATACAGTAACATAATTAGTACATATGCACACAATCAAAACTGGTAGTAGGACGCAATGCTAAAAAAAATCCTTGACTTTTTTTTTAGAAATCAATTACTAAATTTGGCCAAAATTTGTCTTGTGAGCATGTACTCAAGTCTAAATGGTAATTTATTACTCATTTTATAGTAATGGAAATTAATTGATAAAATTAAAGAAAAAGGAAAAACAAACAAACAAGTGTATATTTAATGAAGAAAGCCCATGAAGGGAAAGAGAGAAACTGTGAAGAATCCAAAGTACAAAGGGGACATCTTTCTATCTCCTATAATAGGAATAGTCAAACACACATATAAACACAAATTTTAACACAAATTTTAACACAAATTGAGTAATATTTCAGCATTGTTGTGTTTATCAAATAAAAAGAGAAGAAGGAATTCACTTTACACAAACATTAAATTACTCATTCATAAGTCAAATTACTAATTAAAAAAGAAACTGTTGGAAAACTTATTAATTTTTTAAATATATATATATAAAAAAGTTGGTCTTGGAAAAAATCTTGCTCTGCACTTTTCTTAGACCTAAAACCTAATAAACATTCTTTATCAATACCATCTATCAGCTAGTTTTATTTATTTTAGTAATATTATATAGTTGATATGTTAGGGAGTCTTTGAAGTCCAATAACATATACAAAAATGAAACATAAAATCATTATTTTATATATTTTGTGAGTAATGGTTGTTAGAGACTTATAATTAAAAACACAAATGATGAAAGATAAGATGACCAGACTCCCTTTTATAGAACTGTGGCTAAAAGTAGAATTTCTTGTGGAATCTTTGGTTGTGTATACAATAGGAGTGAGTCGAATACACTTCAACTCACAATATTCTTCATTTTATAATTAATTCACAAACTTAGTTTACTTGCATGACGCCTCAAAAAGTTACTAGAAATAATCCCTAATACTTTCCTATGCCAACAGCTGACATTTATCACTTTGTATAACTGTAATGAAAACAGATGGTAATATATTGATATGATAGTTAACTACAGTACTTTAGGCCAATATTAATTATATTTATATGAGGTCAGACACAAAGTTTATTTATAGTTTTATTCCACATAAAATAATTATTATTCACAGCACTTTCACAAAAGGTCTAACGAAAATAGCTTCAAAATGGTGACCGATGAATTTAAACCATGTGGTTGAACATGATGGACACCAGTTCTTTACAATGGTGCACCCATGCAGTGCTTAAAAATATTTTATTCAGTTAAATATTTTGAAATTCGATCAAATAATCATAAACTAATATATAATATATTAAAAAAATGACAAGTATTTTCTCTTTTCCAAATAAATACAATGCCTTTATTAAAGGGTATTAGGTGTATGCACTCTATTACATATCATAGATTATATTCCAAAATGAAAAATAAGTACTTTTAATTATGTTTAAAATATCATTTCGAATTGGATAAAAAGAAATTATTAAAAGTAATGAAATAGCATTAGAAAACTTAAGTTTATGTTATTTTAAATGTAAATTCTATCAGGTAATTAAAAAACTTAACATTTACAACAAAACCGTGATCTTTTACAAATGTCAGCAATCCAAAACATAAACATAGGTTTTTACCTGGACGATAGTTCAAAAATTATATCATGAACAGACTCTGGTTAAAATATGAAGATACATGGCCATCATACAAGATTAACTTAACCTCATTTGTATGACTTTTTTTTAATGTTAATAAGTGATTTGATTCATAAATTCTTTATCTACCATATAAAATATAACTGAATGATAAAAATATGTTATATTGCAAATTCACATTTAAATTTTTTTTAAATTAATGCCATTAGGTCTATTTATTATATTTGTACAATAATAATATAGTTTTAGATCAGTAAGCATCATCTCACTCAAAGAATTCAGATTCAAAATTTGAATATTTTTCAAAAATATTTATCCTATTTCTAAAGCTTATTTATGAAATAACTTTTAAGGATTTAAAGATTCATAAGACCCACCTATTGTATAGTGTTTATCTAATGGAAGTATTGTTTCAGAAATCCTGGTGGATTTGAGAGAAGCTGTATTGCAAGTGGCGAGGCACTTCATGTCTGTTGATCCTAAGCTCAGCAAGGTAGTATTGGTGCCAGACTACAGCATGGAGAGTCACTCTCTGGATCAGGACAACTACATCAATGTGTCTCGCAACCGCAAAAGAAGGGCAAAGGCTTTACTAGGTGAGCAATTTGACACGGTGACACCATAACACGACAGAACATTAGAACACTGGTATGGATTCACTTATATTGTTCTGGGATCATGTGTTTAATTCCTTATAAAGTCAATTTAAAAAAAATAAAATCTTCTCACTCTTCTTCCACAAAATGTGGGTACATTTATTTTTACTTCTACCTGCCTCATCTCTAACCCATTAGCATAAATAAGCAGCTAACCTGAATGGGTATGAAAGCTTGGTTCACAAAAAAATAATAGTGAAAGTTCACTCAACATTTTCACTGGAAATACTTTGACCAATCAACCCAAAGTTAGCTGCTATCACTAGTTGGCTTCACTCTCGAGGGCAATATTGAATTTTGATTATTAGAACCACCACAATTTTTATTAGACACAGTTTTTAGTGTCAACTTTTCTTCTGGCTTTAAAACAAAAATTAAAGGCTCAATTAGTGACAACAGTTGACAACACTTCTCAATAAATATTACCTTTCAAAAGGTTAGAGGATAAAAATGAGGTTAATGAGGTTTTGTATAAAAAAATTTAGGTGTCAATGATTAATTGTTATTTATATATTTTTATTTTCCAAACAGCTGTCTACACAATATTTAGAGGAAATATTTAAATCTAGCTTACATTGATTTAAGAAATCTCTGGCATGTTTGTATTAGCCTCTGCTTTTCAATGTAAAATTAATATTACAATATGTACAAACACTAAATATTTTAGTCGATTTATTTTATAAAAAAATGTGTGGTAATAGTGTCTCACAGATAGGACAGTGAATTTATATGAGAAGTTAGTCAATAAAGAAACAATGTAGTAGTGAAATGTATATATTACACCCTAATAGAGTTTTATTTTCAAAATCTTGTGTTTGATTTACTATTAACACTGCCATAATACTGCCCTTAACTTGCAATCCCACCATCAGCATTGTATAAAAATCTGTTTATACTTTTATTTGTGCTTTATTTTTCTACAATTATATCATATTTAATGATTATATTTTGTTTAATAGACTTTATTACCTACATACTTTTCCTTTTTGTGTTTTTTGGTTTCCTCTCCATAGGAAGTTGCGTTGCAAGTTTCACTCAATTCATTTCGTGCTTTCATCTAGTTGAGTAAGCATTTCATTACATTTGCTCAAGCCTCAACAGTGATTTATTATTATTATTAATCATCACTTCTTTTGATAAAAACATTTTCTCAAATGACACTTCCTTTGAAACAAGTTCATACTTTAGAAGAATGATTGTGCATCATAGAAAGGTGGAGAAAAACCCATCAGAAAAGAGGATTCATGCAGCCAAGCGACTAGACCTTCCACCATCTACTTTAAACATGATATTTTTGAAAGAAAAGGGGATCAGAGAACAGGCTGATACGTTTTGTCATCAACAAAGAAGATAAAGGCAGTCAAGGTGTCGACCTACAATGAGCTAGAAAATGTCCTCTCTATTTAGTACCAGCAGGCCAGACCATCAGGTATTCCTGTAGATGGGAGCATTTTGCAGGAGAAATCCCTCACAATAGTTGTCACAATGGGGATTTAGAACTTTTAAGCTTCAAACACTTGGATCTTCTGCTTCAAGGGATTACATGGCTTGGTATTTAAGAAATTGGCTGTGAGAGTATTGCTGTAAATAAAAAACTCCACAGATATTTGGTTCAAGAGGCTTTTAAAGTTGCTAGAGGGATACAGGGCTCAGGACATCTATAATGCAGATGAAACGAGTCTATTTTAAAATTGCTTGCCAGACCAAACATTGTTATTGAAAGCAGACACCTATCATGGAGGAAAAATTGTGAAGGAGTGACTGACGTTACTCATCATCATTATCAGCTGTTTCCAGCATGTGACCAGGTCAGTTTAGTAAAATACCTCCATCTTCTTCTATCCTTCCACCACTCTTCTTACTTTAATTTCTTCCATTATTCTCCTCTCACTTGAACACTTTCTGTTATTTGCTCCTCCCATCTTTTTCTTGAACTCTCATGTAGTTTTTTTACTACATACTTCAGTTTTAACAGTTTCTTTGGAATCCTCCCTTTTCCCATCTTCATTACATGCCCATGCCATCTCAGTCTTGCTTCTGCTACTATCTCATATACTCCCTGTACCCAAACTCTCCCCCGGTTAACTTAATTCCTAATCTTGTTTCCTTGTGACAGCTAGCATGCTTCTCACAAACTTGATTCCCATGGCCTTCACTTTCCTAGTCTCTCTTACATTCATTGTCTATGTTTCTGTTGCACATGTTACAATAGGTACAAAGTTCAGCCTGTACAATACTTCCTTACACTTCAAGGCGAGTCCTCTTCTCCATAGCAAGTCTCTTACGCTTTTATACAACATCTTTCCCTGCTGTCCTAATCTCATTAAATCCTCTCTACTTCCACCTTCCTGACAGTACTATTATGCCCAAACAGCAATGGTTTAGACAAACGTGTGCCCATCATTATTGGAAAGTCTGCAAAACTATGGTGCTTTAAAAATGATCCTATTTGAGGAATGTAAGGGTGGTTTTTTTAACCACTAACTGCACCAGGATCACCGCCTCTTGATTTGGGTGTGATAAAGTGTTTCAAGCAGGTGTACATAAAGCAGCTGGTGCAGAGAACTGTATGTCTGATGGACGCAGAGAAGGGGGTTCAACTCAAGATGGACATACTGCAAGCTATTCGCTTTATTGTTTCGGCATGGCATCACATGTCCCACTCTTCAATTAGAACTGTTTTGCATATTGTGGCCATGTGAATAAAAATGAAGTGTCAGATCTGACGATGACAGCATGTAAGATGAAGATTGGGGTTAACTGGGGAAAAGCACCGCTGACATGAATTTTGCTTACGTGTATGTGGACCAGGAGCTCGCAACGTTTGGTGTTTTGTGTGTAGAAGAAATTTGTGATGGGTTGAGAAGTGAAAGTTTCTGGGAGGAGGGGCAAGATGGTGGTGAGGATGACAATGAAGTTGAACTCGAACCAGTGGTGAGTTTAATCGGAGCACTTCGTGCATTTAAGACAATGAGGTCATTTGTGTATGGTCACAATATCACTGAAAGAGGTCAAACAAACATTGTCATTATTGAAAGTGTATTGTTCACTTTGAAAGAGAAAGATTCTCCTTAAAAAATGAAAATTAATGATGTTTTTAAAAAGAAGTAATGTGAAGTGGACAGGGAACTGGAAACAATAACATGATATGTGTACATTTTTTGATTTAGTAAATACATTTAGTAAAATATGATTTTGTAGGCTCCCACATTTATCACTTTCTCATATCCATAGTGTTTTTCAGATCCCCGACTAAAACGATAAATCAAGGTTTCACTGTATCTTATTCCAAGCCATATGTATTGGCAAATTAATATCACTTTTCTCTTGTGTGCAGATTTTGAGCGGCATGACGACGATGAACTAGGTTTCCGCAAGAATGACATCATCACCATCGTTAGCCAAAAAGACGAGCACTGTTGGGTAGGAGAGCTTAATGGACTTAGAGGTACTTTCCAGCAATGGTCTTGTTATTAACCATTAGTATGGGGGTTGTCTTTAGGTGGCAAAGAAAGAACGGAGAGAAAAGACAGTCTAGCTAAAGAGCTAGTTCATAAGTAGAACTTTATTCTCAAATTCTTACATAGGAGCTAGAAGCCATCATGTTAACAAGATTCGTTTTCTTATCAATCACTTTAGTTTTTCTACTTTTTTATATATATTTATACATTTTAAAATAATTGAACTGCTTTGTATGCCATCCCCACATTCACATATTTTGTTACTGACTCTTCGACAGCTTTGCTCATTCAATAGCATGTCTGTCTAGAGATAAAGGTTGAAAACTTGAGGTGCAGAAGTTAAGTGCATGAACTGTGTTACCCTTAAAACACATATTACATTAACTTGGTCTATTTATTTGCTATTTATAATAACTGCTACGTATGGGGCAAGGTGCATATCTTAACTTTACTATTGATAAAGTTATTTTCTTTCCATTAAAATGTATTTAATTAATTTATGAATAAAGTTCATCAAGTTTTAGTTTTGTTCTGTGGATGAACTGTTTTGTGTACCCTGTTGTTAGGATGGTTCCCAGCCAAGTTTGTAGAGCTCCTGGATGAACGTAGCAAGCAGTACTCTTGTGCCGGGGACGACAGTGTGTCAGAGGCCGTTACAGATCTTGTCCGAGGGATACTTTGTCCAGCTGTAAAGCAAGTTTTGGAACATGGCATGAAGAAACCTAACATACTGGGTACCTTTAATCAGACATAACACCCAGAGGCTATTGATCAAACTCATCAGAGTTGGATGCACACTGCATATCTGCCAGTGCTTTGTCTTGACCGTTTGCATTGCAATTGGGATGGTTTACTACCCTCACTACGGAAGATATGTTGTGCATTTCTTAAATAGATTTGTTTTATTTCTTAAGAATAAAAATAAGTTCAAAACAATTAGAGATGGGACATTCGAAACTTCGAATCCTCCAAATCCTGACAAGTACTCGAGATTTTTTTTATATATAAAATAATTCTTAGGTGTAGAAAATTTAATGTGTCTAATACCCTACTCTTTCATCCCTATGGGAAACTTAGACTCAACCGTTTCAGTGCATGCTACTTCTAAAACTTTCACCTCACGAACAATCTTATAAATATTTTAATGAACACATTAAAGCTCTTCAAAAACTGAAAATCAAAACTAAAATTACAAATAATCTCGAAATAAATCAAACAAATTATGTTTTTTTAAAGAGAAATTAGAACACATTACACATTATACAAAGTAAGCCGCCATGACGTATATGTTTACTCGCCAGCAGCCAGAGGGATGATTAAATAAACATGACTTAATCTTTACTACCCAACTGGTTTTAATTATCTACAACTATGCAAAGAACCCCAAATTATTTCATACGATCTCTAAGTTAGATGTTTTGTTGGGTTTAATAAAAAATATATACTGTCAACAGTTAGACACTGATAAAACTGTTTATTCACGCCTACTGGCCTACTTATTGTATATCGATTATTTGTTTAGAATTGATTTAGGTTAGCTGATCACTTATTAAGTGCTATCGAATTTTAAGAATCAAATAACGTCTTGCTAATTCATAATTTGTTTTTAAATTGATTTTAACTAAGAGTTTATTATATTTTTCAAATATGTTATTGAAGTAATTGTAAAAATATTCAAATGCGGTCTTGCCTAATAAAATAGGAATGAAAATATTGCAAGAGTCAAAAATATGTTTGTGTTTTAAATATAATGTATTATCAGAAATCAATATATTGCAAGAATCGAATATAATTCTTGTTTTATATGTGAAGATAGATAATAGATATAAAAGAAAATATTAATAATACATACTTAGGCATTATTATTATAATTATTATTATTATAATTATTATTATTATTATAAATTAACAATTAATTATTATTATAATTATTATAATTATCATAATTATTATTATTAATATTATTATTATTATTATAATTATTATTATTGTTATTATTATCATCATCATCATCATCATCATTATTATTATTGTTATTATTATTATCATCATCATTATTATTATTATTATTATCATCATCATCATCACCGCGTCTTACGGCATGTTCGGGTTATACGCTAATGTGTAATGGTAGGGTGATTGTGGGATGAAATGGAGGACCTAAGTTTAACGTGGAATCCGAACCACGGTGGAGGCCTGGCATTCCCCACATTCACAAGATGTCTTGTCAGAGGTGAAGGAAGAGTTTGGTAATCAGATAAATCTGTGCCCGGACCGAGGATTGAACCCCGGCTGCCTTAGGCATTATTGAGTTCACTAATTCCATTGTATGTTTAATTGTTAAGCATGTTATTTTAGTCTTTATATTTAAACAAATCTATTTGTATTTTATTATAGCTTTCTTATCAAAATAAATAACACCTCAAGGTGATTAAAGTTGATCAAAAGGTAACTAGGCCTAATCTGTTTGTTTATTTCACGTGTTTTTTTTAGAAACTTAACTCATTCTATCAACACTTTTAAAAATATCTCATTTTGATTGATTTAATTTCTAAACAATAATATGAGTTTAGATTGTTTAATTTGGCTGGATTTTAACCAGTATTTTTGAGGAGTGGTTGAGGTGGATTAAAATTGAAAGCATGATTGAATAAATCTTAATTTACAGCTTAGGCTTATATTGTGTGATGTAGGGCTATTTGTGAATCATAATTTCTAACAATTTTCTAGGATTCAGATTCAAAAATAAAATGTAAATCCGGATTCGAGAAATAGTGAATTCAACCCATCTCTAAAAACAAGTTTAATAAAATAAATTCTTGGCAGTATATCTTTTTGTTTATTTGGCTGAGGTATTAGTGTGTGTTTTAAGGAGGTCCATGCCATCCCTGGTTATTCATAGAGGAGGCAGCAACGAAGGAGGTAGAAAGAGACTTCAACTCTGTCTATAGTCGACTGGTGTTGTGTAAAACGTACCGGCTGGATGAAGATGGAAAAGTTCTTACACCAGAAGAGGTTGATATATTAAGGAATTAAATTTTAAAAACTCCTGGTGTAACTAACTCTCTCCAAAAAATTTAGTTTTCAAAGTTCCTGTTGTGACTATAATTAATGATTGATAGCATAAATACAATAAAAGGTGGGCTCAGTTTGTCGAATGTGACAGCACTGTCACTATAAGGCTGCACCGTCATGCTTTACAAGATTCTAGTTATGTGACATTAGCCCTCCCCCTCCCCACCGACTGGTGACGTTTATCATAAATACTCAAATCTCTTCCTGTTTACTTAGGGAGCCACCTATCTCTTATAAAAATTGGTATTTGAATGTGTTTTTTATTTTGTTTGTGTGCTATTGAATCTCAACAGTTTTTAACTTGACACTATATAGGTAATTGTGCTACCTACTTCACTTACTTTGGAATAAAGCCGTCATAGTTTCTGTTTTTCTCAATTTTGGGTCCTCAACTTTTATTATATAGTATTTAAATCCTTTTCTATGGATCCACCTTCATGTTAAATATGTGTTATTTATTTAAATTTTATATAATAATGTGGTTTAAAAAACCTAAAAAGTGTAAAAAATGTCCAAGTAAAATGACCATATTTGATTTGTGTAAAATCACTGAAACTCAAAAATCATGTTGAGTATATTTAAAATATTCAGGCACTAAGTAAAACAGAAAAATAACTAGTATTGATCAAAAGAAAAATCACCTAATTCTAAATATTGGGTCTCTTGGAATTGCCAAAACATTATTTATCTGAGAGCTGAGAGTTAAGGTATTGAAAATTGTGATAGTAAGATCGATCCTCAATCCTTTCAATAACATCGAGCATTATGATCATGATCATCATCAACAACTATTTCCAGCTTGTGGCCAAATCACTTTATAAAATGCCTCTATATTCCTCTCTCCTTCCACCATTCTTCCTCCTTTAAATACTTCCATTCTTGACCTCTCTTGCGTTCTTCTTCCACTGTGAATCAAGGCTATTAAATTGTCAAGTTTGACATGGTAACTTTTAACCAACCTCTAGCTCATTGCCCTTTCTTTGTCATAGTTGATGTACCGATGCGTTCAAGCTGTGAACCAGACCCACGACGACGCTCATTCACAGATGGATGTGAAGATGCGCAGTCTAATTTGTCTCGGTCTGAACGAGCAGGTCCTACATCTCTGGTTGGAGGTGTTGTGTTCGTGTGTTGAGGTGGTTCAAAAATGGTGAGCTTACATACAGATAATCACCCTGAGCACGAGACGACTCCCGGAAATAGCTTAAGAGTGGTTAAAGCATTGGCGTACCAAGCCAAAGGTCCCAGGTTCGATTTCCATCTCCAGGTTTCATTTTTAAATTGAAATAATACCAACAAAGTTTAAGACATTTATCTTTGGTTATTTGTATGATAAAAAAGCAAAAGCAAAAAACATCGGTATCAAATAATAACACACACAATTTCTTTTTCAGTTTGTTACTTTAGCCTTATTTGAATGCCATTTAAATTTTCTATTAAAACAAAACATAAATATTTTATTTTAATAACCTTAGTTCTTACTAAAATAGTAAATTGGCTTCATTACATTTTTGAACCTCTGGCACAATGTAGGCATAAACACTTTAAAACTACCAATAAAAAGGAAAAAAAATGTTGTCACACATAAACAATTCCTGGAACTCTTTTTTTTTAAGGCGATGGAAGATTAAAAAACAACGAAACAAACTAAAAAACAAATTATTATACTTTTTCTTGGATATCAGTCGATTACAGGTGTGGAATTTGACTTCAAACTGAAACTTGTTTAAATCTACATCACTGATCAAATAGTCTAAGGTTTCATTCATCAATAGACAGAATTATCGATGAAGAGGGATTCAGGATTCTAATATTGATTGGGTGCACTGTGGGTGATTTTGCATAAGTGGTTTTCCACATCCGCACAGGTGAATTACCTCTTAATTCTACTTTCCTTACCGCTTTCCAATAAATGTGAATATTGAGACAGACCAAATGGGAAATAAAACAAAAAATTGCCTAACTATCCTAACTTTAGATAACTAGGGGTGTGCAAAACTTTTGAAACTTTGACTTGGCTTCGAAACAAACATTAGCTTTTATTTCACTTCAGAAAAAATTGCAGCTTCGAAGCTTCATGACTAAAAATATTTACATCTAAAATAATCCATTTGTTTTCAATTACTGCCATTCTGAGTGGTTTTATAAATTACAAATTAATATTCATATGAAAAAAATCTAAAGTAATTGAATTGTTCACTGTGATAATAGCTTGACTTATCAGATCAAACAAAATATTACAAACAATTGTGCAAAAAAAATAACAATTAGTCTTAGTGCAAAAAGTTATATAAATAACCACAATATATTATTTTCAATCATAAAACAGCTAACAAAAAATATTTGAATCTCGATTCGACCTAGAGAATATTTAATATATTTGATTCAAATTTTCTTCGAATTGAAAAAGTGACTTCCCACACCCCTAAATATAAAAGGATGGTATGGTTATAAATTGTAGAAATCAGGTTGAGGGCTAAATATTTGTGTGCAGGTACTACCCGTGGAGTTTCCTGAACAGCCCAGGCTGGGTCCAAATTAAATGTGAGCTGCGTGTATTGTCGCAGTTTGCTTTCAATCTGAACCCCGATTGGGAGCTGCCCCCCAAGAAGGAACAGTCGCAGCCACTCAAAGACGGCGTAAGAGACATGCTTGTGAAACATCACCTTTTCAGTTGGGATCTCTAGGACAGAGATTTGCTTCTCTTCAGTTGGGAACTGTGAGGTGGCTGGAGAAACTGCTATTTACTCGAGGATGAGAAACTAGGGGTGTGCAAATCTTCAACTTTGCTCGAAAAAAAATAAGTTTGTGTGAATCAAACATTTTCAATTTTATTTGAATCTAAATCTAATTTTACTAACTCAAACTAATTCCGAATCATATCTTTTATATATATATATTAAAATCTAAAATAAAATGATTGATGGCCTAATGGCTTGGAAATAAATTCAAATATATCCTCAGATTTGAAATCTAAAAGTCATACTTAAATAATTTAACTTTTAAACTAACCTACCTCCATTATTAACATCCAACAATTTCATTTTTTATATATATATAACCTACCTCCATTATTAACATATGGCCAACAATTTCAGGTTAGTTTAAAAGTTAAATTATTTAAGTATGACTTTTATATTTCAAATCTGAGGATATATTTGAATTTATTTCCAAGCCATTAGGCCATCAATCATTTTATTTTAGATTTTAATATCCATAACTTAAACTGATTTGGATTCGAAAATTGAAAGCTCCTCATAGTCTTAAAACATGAATGGCTTTTTGACAGCTAAAATGCACATTTATTTTGATTTTTGTCATCCTGTGTTCTAATGTGCATTACACAACTCTAATGTAATTGAATTGTTTGTTGCAATAACGTTATTTATCAGCTTAGGATGAAATATGTTAAACATATTTAGTGTCCAAAGTTATTTAAATATTCATAATATCATTCTTCCCCCTGCACCATCCACCCTCAACATTATACCTTCGATTTGATTTTGGGAATATTTCAAATGTTAATTTGAGTTTAGAAGCAATACTGAGAAGGTATGGGTATGTAATGAGGATGGAAAAAGAGAGGATGCCAAAGAAAATGTTGGAAAGGAAGTATGTAGGAAAAAGACCGCAAGGAAGGCCGAGAAAAAGATGGGAAGAGCAGCTAACAGAAACTTTGTAAGTGAGAGGAGAAGAATGGAAGAAATTAAAGGAGGAAAAATAGTGGATGATGATGATGATGATGAGGTTGTTCACTTCAGCTTTGAATAATAAAAGTGGACTTCACACCTCCCCCTTTTCGCCTAAAAAAATAAATATTTATTTTGTGTTGTGTATAACATGATGCTGGTCAAAATTACTTATGTGACTAAATAGTTGGTGCTAAGTGCTATACAGTTGACTTGGCGTGCTTAAAGAAATAGTTGGAATAACATTATAAAATGTATAGTTTGAAACTTTACTGATGTGTACAGCATATTCAATTGTTCAATTGTCGAGGCTGTGGCAGACTGTTAACCACACATGAGTCATAATTTAAAGACTCAAAAGTTTAATTCATGGCAGTCTATAATTTTATATTAATGAAACAAACATAGATCATCATAGGCTTTTTGTAAATATAAACTTTAGACATAGATTAACTCAAAATGTTTTGTTGTAATTTAGATCAACTGCACTGACTTAAGTTGAGCCAAGAAATTTACCTCTCTAGCGTGCACGACGTCTTTAGTCACCCGCTTATGAAGTGCGCTGCAGCATGTGTGATGTCATCAGTCGTTAGTAATTTGTAATGCATTTACAGGCTTGAACTATTGCTCTACAAAAATTAATTTACCCACAGAAAGGGTATCAGAAACTGTTAAAAGTCACGCTTAGGAGGTTAAAAAAAAATTACAAACATCTTCAAACTTTAGGGGGGCAATTCTCAGCTAATATAAATTTTCATATTTAAAACTCTGCCAGAAAGAAGTACACAAAACATGAGTAGGAATATATTAGAGGAACAAACATAAAAAAGCTTTCATAATGAAAAGAGGAACAAATATCACATTTTCACTACTCTCATTGTCTAAAGAGATAACAGTTGCATTTAAAAAAATAAAAATAAAGAAAATGGGACATTACTGCCTATTCTCTTGATTCAGTAGTTTGTGAATTGTATTTATATAGTCAACTCAAATTTTTGTTTCTTATGGAATATAGAAGGTAACCTTTATTACAATTTTATATTAATTTAATAAAGTTAGTATCTTGACCTGGAAATAAAACCTAAGTTCTCTCTCAAACGGTAGTTCTTTAACATCCTAACACAGGAACTAATCAAACTATAATATGCTAACTGAATTAAATATACTCATTTTGTTGTTTCCTTCTATTTGATACAGATCATGAAGATGAACTATTACTATTATATGAATGCTCGAACGGTGAAAATATTTACATATTTATGTGATGTAATTTTGAAGGAGATTCAGTGTTACAAGACCCCACTCCCTCTATCGTTGTTTGTCAAATAATAAAGATAATGATTAATGTAGGAAACTCTAGCAGAGCCTATTACATACTCCAAGCCTGGAACTGCTCTATACAAGAAGAACAATACATAAATAAAGACATCGCTACAGTAAAATTGGCAAAAAGACAATATTTTACTGAATTTATTGATTAATTCTTATATATTTATATATAACCCAATGCGCTGTGAATACATGCGTGCAGAGCAAGTCGATACGGCTATTTTTGTGACATCACCAATCCTAGTTCCAGCCTTGGAGTTTATAGTAGGCTTTGACTCTAGTCTCTTGCTTATTGAATGTTTAAAGCTCAATTTTAAGCAAAACTGTACTCTGTCATTTAATTTAATTTGGGTCAATTTCACCAAACCCTAATCTTTTCTTAATTAATTCCAATAATGTATCTAATGTATAGGTGTGTGCAAAGCATAAATAACTTTCACTTTGAATATTTGTCAGTTTTGACTTTACTTTGAAAAAATAATTCAGTTTTTACAACTATAAATCTTCACTAATAAAAACACTAGACATTAAAATACCGTACACATTTGGTGATTTTTGTGCTGTCATATAAATTACAAATAAATATCTTGATGAAAAGCTTAAACAATTGAATTAATTACAAGTTGTGACAATAATTTGATTTATAAGCCTAGGTTGAAATATATTTAACATTTTCACAACGAAAAACATTGTAAAGTGTTATTTAGTATCCAAATCCATGTAAATTTGCACATTTTTTTTTCATTAATAAAAAAATGTTTAAAAATATTTGACCTGTGGGAATATTTCATATAATTCAATTTGGCTTTAAATTTAAAAAGTAGACCTTGCACACCCCTATTAATGTTAATAGTGTATTAATGTAAATATTATTATTTGACTTTATGGGAGCTTAAGTTGAGTTGGGTCATTAGAATCTGAGATCCGCTTCTAGTGAACCTTGGATCACTCATGCCTAGCTTGCTGTGTGCGGACTATATTTTGTAACAGTCTATTTCAGAAACGATGAGTAGCTTCTGAAGTTTAACAATCTTGAATTGAGTTAAGGCCCCAATGTAAATATATCATTGTTTGTTTATCAAACTATTCAACAAACATGAATGTAATTTTGTTTGGTATGTTACCCAGCAAGGGCTGTGAATCCTCTTGAATGCTTTTTATAATCTTGATATAGGCTAGTAAAATATTTTCTCTTCTTATATAGACATTCCATAAAAACTTCAACAAATAATGTTATGACTGATGTAATATTTTCAAACGATGTAGCTAGTTATTTTTATTACATTGTAAATAATGTAGGCTTGCTTAGCTTAATAGGTTATGTCACACAGTGAAAGTCATGTGACTTGTCAGCTGTCACATTACAAATTTAAGTGTATCAAGAACTAATTCTTGCCACTTCAAATAATATCAAAAAAGTATTATTGTCTTTTGAATATTAAAAATTATTTTTTTAGGAAAAGTAGTATATTTCTTAATTTTGAATTTCACAAACTGATTATGTCACTAGGAACTAAGTTTGACTTTATAGAGATATTTAGAAAATTAAATTAAAAGTTTTGAACCCTTGTAACCTTTTAAAATCGGTGATTACATTATTCTAAAATTGATAAATACAAGATTGTGTATTTATGTTGCAATTGTTAAAATAGATCATTCACTTTGTCAACATTAAAAAAATTACTAACTTTTAACAACCTTACATAAAGTGTATAAATGGAATGGATAGTAAGATGCGGTACTAAAAAAAGAAAAAACCTTACATAATATGTTTGTATCATTTATGTTGTTAACCTAAATGATGGAGATTTAAGTATATTAGGAAAATACCACAAGGGAGACCAAGAAAGAGATGGGGAACATATAACATTATTATTATTATTATTAGCATCGCGTCTTACTACCCATTCGGGTTATACGCACTTACGCTAATGTGTAATGGTAGGGTGATTGTGAGATGAAATGGAGGACCTACAGTTTAACGTGGAATCCGAACCACGGTGGAGGCCTGGCATTTCCAACATTCCCAAGATGTCTTGTCAGAGGTGAAGGAAGGGTTTGGTAATCAGATAAATCTGTGCCTGAACCGAGGATTGAACCCCGGCCGCCAGCATAGAAGTTTGACACCTTACCCCTAGACCGCCAGGTCACCCAACATATAACAGTGAGTGTATGTGTGAGAGAGTGAATGTTGTTGGAAGGAAAGAGGAAGATAGAAGGATTTTACTAAAATGACCCGGTCACATGTTGGAAATAGTTGATAATCGGTTTTATGTTGTTAACCTATATATTAAGTGTTAATTGCTAGCTCCCCCATCCCCCTTTCAGCCTTCCAGACTGATGCTGTGATTATGTGTTCACTGTAAAAAAGGTAGTTACCGTACAATTAAATTATTAATTAATTAAAAGCCTTAACTAACAGTAAAGATTCCCATTACTTTTCAATTTATATGTAATATTTAATCTTACTAGTTTTGCTATAGTTATCGTAGAGTTCACAATAAATTAGGCCTAATATATTATACAAGATACATCTTGATCTCGATAAGATACTTTTCATAGAACATAGCCGAAATATTAAATAATACACCTCAAGCTAAATCAACAACCCAAAAATTTAACATGAGCATTTACAATTTTGCTGTGATTTAAGTTACCAAATGTCCTTCAAAAGGATGTATCCTCCATTATCACAAAAAGGTTAAACACAGGGTTAAGTTAATAAAAGATTTGAATAAAAGAAAATTTACAAACATTTACATATTTACTAGCAAATATAGCAAAATTCAGCATTTTAACTATCATGTAAATGGCATTTTGTGGATGTACACAGTTTGTATTTAAATTCCGCTTTTTTAAAACGGTGGTTATTCCTATGACCCATTTATCTTGTTTTGATGAACTTCCCACAATGCTTTATGTTGTTTTTAAGTAATAGTATTTAAATTATAAGTTAAAGATCTACTTTTCTGTCTTGTGATTTAATAAGGTTGTGTATAACATGCTAAAAATTATAAACCTATTATGTAATAAACTTAATTTTTCAACAAGTAACTATCGATTTTTAAAATAATGAGCTTGAAAATATGTATAAAAGTTTCATATTCTGTCAATTTAAGGATGAAATAAATAAATAATGTGTGTTGAGAATTTAAATATTATATACCATTTTTATTCTTGTTTATCTTTAAGTTACCTTAAGGTAAGGCTGCAGGGAATGGGAGGAAAGGTCATTGTTTTTGCAGTATGTACAGGAAAACATTAATTTGGTCAAAATAAATCAAATATTACTTCTATACAAATATAGAGTTTAATTTTATTCACATGATGATATTAACGGTTGTTTATTATCTGTTGTAAGAATAGTTGCATTATCTAGCAAACGTTTTAAATGAACAGAAATTTTTTTTCATCAAATTCAAGGACACACGTGTCAGATATTCAAGAACTTTTGATATTATCGTGTGAAGAAAGTTAAACTCTTATGTTTGTATAAAAGCAATATTTGATTTATTCTGACCAAAAAAGAAGTTTTGCAATAAAAACTGCAAAAAACACTAACCTTTTCTCACGTTCTCTACATCACCACCTTAAAGCCATACAACAGCTTATATAACTTGTGATGATTTCAGTATGTCCCAATTGATGTAAGAGACCTTGGTTTTATCCTTAATCATGACTGAGTTGGCTTTTGTCATCCTCTAGGCCTCCTGTCCTCCACTTCGATACCAAAAATCTTGATGAGCCCCCTATCACATTCTCTTGTGCCGACCACCTGACCCACCCAATTTTTGAAATATTTGCTTTTATTTTGTCAACTAGTTGGCTGTCAGTTAATTTTGTGTCATGTATGAGCTTGTCGACCATTTGGTCCCAGTCATGTTGTCTCACCACTTGTCCCATGTAGCCTTCGAAATATTTTTTACAACTTGTTGGCCAGTTTTTATGCTGCCTTACCAAACCACTGAATATATCGAGCTAAGGGTCGCAGGTTCGATTCCTGGTATGACTGAAAAATGTATCATTGGTGAAATTTGGGTTTGCCATTTCACAGTGATGAATTAACGGCTGGAGACTGGATATTGTGTTGTGCATTTCCCAGTCTTAAGTTAGAGTATAAGGCAAATGAAGCTACGACAGGCCTATCAAACCGGTAGTGGAAAGTTTATAGCATGAATAAGAACTAGCCCAGGCCACAGGCTGGAAAAGGTAAAAGATGTAAAGTAAAGGTAGGCCTAATCCATTTTGCAGTTGTAATGACTAATGATTTTGTATTCCAATTTAGTAACTTTGCTGTTGAAAGATTTAGCTGGTAGGTGGATCCCACATGTTTTGCAACAAGGTTTACTGTAGGGGTGTGATCCTTTGATATTCGGTTTTTCTTCTCCGATTCTCTTAGGGTCAGGAAATTTAGGATGGACTAGAATATTGTGGAAATTGGGCGGCTGTTTAAAAGCGGGGAAACTAAAAAAAGGTTTTTGGGTCTGTGTGAAACTGGTTAGGAATTTGTAACCACTTTTATGGATAGTGTTGATACGTTGTAGACCAGGATGGTATTGTGTTGTGAGAGGGATGTCCTCAACTTTTTTTTTTTTGGAGATTCATAGCCGTCCCTGGAGGTTTGGTATTCTATTAAAGGCTTGGTGGTAACCTCTACTTTATGTTTATATTTTCATTGTAAAAGCCATATTGTGTTCGTCCCTTTTTGTTTTTCTATCCACCTTTCCTATACCTTCTTCCAAATATTATATGAATAAGTTATTGTGAGTTCTTGTGTTAAGGAGGATGAAATGTCTGATTGCTGGATTCTTACAAATGAATTTTAAACCACTTAATGAATGGAAGTCATGGATGTTAACAAGTCTGGCTTGCTAAATAAAAACATGACAGCATATCGCTTTCCCATATCTACCTTTATAGAGATGTTTGCGAATAATGGCTCAGATTAAATGGTTCCTCTAGCTCAATGGGTAAAACTAGTTTGAATTGAACTGCAAGATGAACCGATACAAGAAAATCTGGATTTTTCGGCTGATCCTGGTCGTAGAAACAACGAAACAATTTTATTATTTGCAATTTCTTTTGTTCAGTATTCTAAAACTGTCATTAATCAGACTACTGGTCCTGTTGTAAATGTTATTTTAAAATCTTATTTATGGAATCAAGAATATATTTTATTCTAAATAGGATTTTTACTTTGATTAAATCTTGTAATCTTGAAAATACTACAACTAAAACTTATATATACATTTATAACTTCCCTCTGAAGCTTTTGAATATTATATATATTTTTTATGTAAGTGGAATAATTCACCCAAACGATGGATGTAGCTCGACAACTGGTAAACAACTTTAAAGGTTGGTTCTCGAGTATTGGTGTGTTGATATTTTTCTTAATTCTCTGACTTCTTGTTACATGATGTTGCCATCCGGTTATGGAAGTGGTCGGCGGATGGAGGCCGAGTTTACTGGGTGCAAGGGAGCTTGAGTGAAGTATTCTCATCTTGGTCCGAAAGAGTCTTGTCTAAGGATGTTTGCAAAATCCCATGTCAGGTGGTCCAAGGCAATCGAGGTGGAGGGGACCAACCATTACCTCTTTGTCCATTGGCAACAGTGTAAACTGTGTTGTTCTTTTCATTGTAAAGGCCATATTGTGTTTGTCCCCCTTTTATATGTTTCTATCCAGCTTTCCTGTACCTTCTTCCAAATATAATACAATTACCTCATAAAGCGAAAAGAGGTTTTCCTTATAGAGTTATAAAATGTGATTGATAATATTTTTAGTGATTATAATAGTAATACTTAGCAAATTATAATTATTTCCAAATATGTTGACAAAAGTTACTGTCACACAATTACTGATAGCACCTGCTAGCTGTCATGTAAAACCAAATAAGTTAGAATCCCATTGCAGACAGAGTTTTAGTGTTACTTTGTCCAAAAAATGTACCAAATACCTTGGAACAGCTTTATAGATATAATTTAACAATTATTATTGCTTTCAAATGATCACTTTATGACAGTTCAACTAAAGGTGTTCTATAAGGCAGTAGTTTTATTTTATAATAATATTCAACATTAATGATATACAAATAAAATACATTATATTAATCCAAATATAACTATGCGGTAGTATCAAAAGATTCAAGTATAAGTAATTTAAGTTTTGATTTAAAAATATATAATCCAGTTTTATAGATAGTTATACTTAATTTATTGATTGGGATACTACTATCCATAAGGGTAAGCTGTACAAAGACAGGATCAGATGGAGAGCACTCACTAACCATACCCGGAAAACTGGAGTTGGAACATGATGATGATGAATTTAATGATTTAATTTATTTGATTACAAAATTAATATAACCTACAATACAAAAGTTATCTTTAAAACATTATTTATTTAACAGATCTGCACAGCTTAGATGAATTCATCTAAGTCCAATTTATTTAATGTACACTATGTTTAGCCTGAAAGGTATTATAATCATCATCATGAACTGTTTCCAGCCTGCGGCCAGGTCCAGCTAGTAAAATGTCTCCATCTTCCTCTGTCCTTTCGCCATTCTTACTCCTGCACTCTCTTTCTCTCACTTGCACCCTTGCTGCTAGCTGTTCCTCCCATCTCTTGCCAATCTTACAGGATTACACTATGGTCCTATCTTATAAGCTACTCCACTGTTTCATTCATCTACAGAAAACTGCCTTCTTTAAGGGTGTATTTAGTGTACACTCCATTTACCCCGAAAGGTAGCAAGCAGTCTTTACCCATCACACAATGGATTTATTTTATAAGCTAATCTATCTTAATGGATCAATAAAGATTGCTGTCAACCCAAGATAAGATTGTTAGGTAGATCAAAGAATGTAATAAACCACTAGAACAGTAATAAACTACTTCAAAAAATATTTTACTCATGTATAAAAAACAAAATCATTCAGTTAATCTCAAAACATGGGTGCAATATATTTTTTGGTCAAGTTTTTATCCAAATTCATATGGGTGATAAAAGGTAGTCATATTTTTAATGGCGCTTTGAACCATTTGTTTTTATTTCATTTACAATCTACTGTATAACTTAATATATCTATCAAACATAATTCACTTGTGGAAGCCATCAACCCTGTACATTCATTCAATAGAAATGCTCTTAAAATAAAGTAAACGCTTATACACTAAATAGTTAAATACAACACCTCTGACAAGACATCTTGTGAATGTGAGGAATGCCAGGTCTCCACCGTGGTTCGGATTCCACGTTAAACTGTAGGTCCTTTATTTCATCTCACAATCACCCTACCATTACACATTAGCGTAAGTGCGTATAACTCGAACGGGTAGTAAGACGCGGTGCTAATAATGAGTTAAATACAAAACTATCTTGAATTGGGACCAAATTTATAGTTGGGTCGAGTCCACTATTTTAGGAATCCAAATCTTCAATTTACCTTTGAATATGAATCGCGAAAAAAAAATGAATAAAAGAGAAAATATAAATCTAAGAGATTAATGTTTTTCATTTTATTATCACTAAGAAAATACAAATAGTAACTAAATGTAAACATTCTATCTTCTAATACATTCATTTTAAAATTCATACATTCAGCCAAGTGTTAAATTACTGGTCTGGGGCCTGATTAAGTTAAGTTCTGATCCATCAATAATAAGCAGTATTGTAACTATAAAACAAATTTGACTTGAATTAATTTTTTTTTCAAGGATTTGAGTCTTGTATTAAAATTGTTCTCGAATCCTAGAATATCCATATGGATTCGAGGGCCCATCCCTAAACAAAATAAAGATATTAGTTTTTAAGACAAATTACTACTAAATAGCTTGCATTCTTTTTTCAATAAAGCAATAACTTTCAATAAAAAAGTTATTCGATCTTAGAGAATATCACAGATTGTTTAAAGTGTACAAGAGATTTTTTTTTTAAACTTTTATTTAATGCTTGCTTTGTATTCACATTGCTTAGGTACATTTTGATGTAGCCTTAGTAAGCAATGTACTGTATGTATTAATAACTTTACCATGCCTTCACATTACAATGGATTCCACCCCAAAAACACATTCTTAAATTAAAAAAAAAAACTTTCTGCATCTTGAGTCTTTTTTTAGCCTTTTAAAGTTTAATTTCTGTAATAGATCCATGAATGAACCATAAATACGTACAAACATAATTTTTTTAGAATCACATTTTTTTTGTGAAAAAAATTATAATCTCACAAATTTGAGTATGTAAACAAATTTAATACAATAAATAATAATACAAATTTTTAAAATTAAACAAAGAGAATTATTGAGGGACTCTTGTGTGCTAAGAAATTATATCTTAAAATTGAATCGAACTAATTAAACTAGGAATTTTTGACAAAAAGATTTAAAAAAAATCTGAGCACTGAAATTTTTAGAGCTTTGTAAAAATATTTTAATCAAGTTCGAGCAACTACTAAAACTCGAATCAAACTCAAATATTCAAGTACTAGCACATCTCTAGTAACCATTCCAACCAGATTTGAAAAACTTTGTTTTAACACAAATTATTTGACACAATTTAACTTTCTTTAAGTACACATATTTATATGTATATTTACAATAGAACGTTACATTAAATTACAACTGTGACACAGCTTACTGACAAGTGATAATTAAAGAGGTGTTCTTGATTAGTAAACTGTTAGTTCATGAACATATGTGACAGTTCACCAGTGTTTTATATTTTCTCCTCAGACCACCTTAATTATTTTAACTATTCCTAAGAATAAATCCTGATTTTGTCACCATTAACAATGTTTTTTATCTTTAAAATATTTCTGAACTAAACACAGCAAATCACATGAGAGAATGTTTCACTGGGATAATATTTTGCTCCCCAAAAATTAACTTTTCAATATAAAATTGAATTAAAAATATACAACAAACCCAAATACCTTTTCGGAAGGTTGGTTTGATTGTTGGGAGTTTCTAATTACTGTAGTTAGGGTACTTGTTTATTGATCCTGACCATGGGACAGATCCTGGATAGCTCAGTTATAGAGCATTGGCACGCAAAGCCAAAGGTCCTGGGTTTGATTGTGTCCAATTGTCATTTTTCAACTAATTTAAATCAATTGAATTGTTGTTTCCTGTACATGGACAGTGGTGAAATTACAATGATTTACAACCTGTGTGTTGATATATTTTATTGATAGGTAGGTAGGTTTAGAAGATGCCAAAATGTAACTTTTTTAGTTTTATTTAATGATCAGCAATGATGCAATTTGTAAAAAGAAACAGTTGCAGAACGTATTATTTGACGTTTGACTATCTGTACAGAACTATAGTAGCTTTTTATAACCTTCAAATACCTACATTCTACCGCGATTTTAATGTAAACAAGGTCAGCTAAAAAGTTTATTTCTTAGCCATTGATAAATTATTGCTATTCCTCAACACCTTTCTAAGCAAGAAGAGAGTCACAAAGAGTAAACTTCCAACACAAGTTTTCATAACAAAATACAAACCTATATCTAAAGCATAGTATAAAAAGTGTTCCAGTTTATTTACAACCTACTATAACATGCTAATGTGTATATCATACACCTGATCAATTAAATTTATTTAAGGAGGGAAAACTGCGCAATGCACAAGTAAATATGGTAAGAACTTAAAGGCCAAGATTTACCTTCCCCTGTTTCTTAATTTTCTAGGTTAGAGCCTTTAACAGTAATTAAAAGGTATAGAAAACACACATACACAAAAACACTACTTAATAATGGATTAAAGGAATGTAAAGATGAGAAACAGAAAATAAGCTTTATAACTTATATACAAAGATAATAATAATACTGACATCCAAAGAGTTAAAATTGAAGAGTAAATAAAAAAAAGGGGGTCTTTATATCGAAATTTAATACTTTTGCTATGTTTAACATAAGCTTATGTTGAAGATAATTTGTAAAAATCGATGTCAAATATGAGTAAAATATTATCCTATGTTGTATTAGTGCACTTGTACACCAAACCATCACATTATATAAAATCAACAAGTTTTCAATATATAAGTTTTTGACATGTATATCTTAAACTGCAGTTTATCCTTAGTGTTTTAATTTTCTTACACTTTTATTATATTTCTTTAAAAGAATTTTATAAATTTTCTTAATGCGTTTTATTTAATGCATATTATCTTGCACATTTAAAGGGTACCACACATATTAGTGTCTTCCGCAGCACACATTCAAATATCAACACAATTGTTTGACCAATTCCTTCTGCTCACACGATGAGTCCAGGCTCGAAGTGTTTGAAAACGTATTGCTCATAGTTCGTCGACGACTGCTCGGCAAGTCAAAGTGCCATTCATCTGACTCTGTCTCTTGATTGAACGGGGCGCGTGCACGTATACCGTACGTTGTGGGGCGTTGGTCAGGGTAGTGAGACAGCATAAGATGTAGTAGTCCATACTGGAAAGAAAACAAGTAAAAATTAATAATATTAATCTAATTCAAACAAAGTGTAGAGTTTCAATAGTGTTGAGTCAAAGTATAAAATGAACTGACATTCAATGTAGTAGATCTTAAAACACCAACCAAAATATGAGATATACATTATTTATAAAGATGGGATCCTATTGGTAATAAATAAAATGATAGAATACTAGGAAAATGGTAGAGCACAAATAAAAGTAAAAACACTAACACATATTTACATACACATCAATATTTTGATGCTATTATAGTATCTTCCTCAGGAAGTAGTAGTAGTTAGACTGAACAGGATGTTGTCTTCAGTGATGCCAACTTGAATGGTATGGATGAAAACTTCTCTGGTGGAGATAAAATTCTCTAAATGTTTCTCAATTACTCTATGGAAGGTAGGTGGTGCTGGTGTAGCCACTGGGTTGAAATTAGCGAATCTTTAGGTTGGGTGGTTTTCTAGACTTTGTGATCCATTGATGTGCCGATTTCCATCTCCTTAACCGAGACATATTACATTGTGTCCTGATAAATGATTTTAACACCTTGACAGTGTAGCAGTCCTCAAAGTTGAGGTTATGAGTGGAGGCGTGTGCTGAAACTGGTTTTTCTGGATTCTTGATTTTTGTGTCATGGTGGTGTCCATTCATTCGTTTACGGAGAGTTTCAGTGGTGAAGCCAACATATTGTGCAGTACATTGTTGGCATTCTATTTGGTAAATTAGGTTACTGGACTCACATGTGTGGCTGCCTTTGATGGTATGGATGGAATTGTTGATGTTGCTAGAGAAAGTGGCTGCTGGATGATGTATTTGGCAGGTTTTGCAAGCTGTTTTGTTAACAGGACTGAGAGCCTTGTTGTGGTTGAATGAAGGTTGTGTAATTTTCAGTTTTGAGTTTAGGGTGTACCAGAAGATTTCTGAGTGATGGAGGCTGTTTATACACAGGGACTGGTGGTTTTTTGAGAATATTGTTGGTACGACTGGATGCTTCCAATATGTGAAAACTCGATGCTAATATTTTGTTTATTCTTTTGTAGGCCTGGGTAGTACTTAGTCACTAGAGGTATAGTATCTGGTTTTTCAGGTTTGGGTGATTGTGGAGTTTCAGCTAGTCGAGGTAAGTTATTAATGAGAGGTTTAGGGTATCCTCTCTCTGTAAAGGTTTCTTGAAGGTATTCAAGGTGGTTTTGAAGACTTTCTGGATTGGAGAAGATGCAGTGAGCCCACATGATAAGACTGTACAGGATAGATCTTTTAGTGTTGAGTGAATGGCAGCTATCAAAATGCAGATATTGTCGTCTATTAGTGGGTTTAAGATGTATCGAGGTTTTGAAGTGGCCATCTGACAGCCTAATGTCTACATCAAGAAATGTTGCCTGGTCATGGGATGGATTTGAGGTGAACTTTAGAGCTGAAAAGGAGTCTAGTTTGTTTAAAAATAGGGTTAAATTGTCTTGGCCAGCTGTCCACACCATGAATATGTCATCAATGAAGCGAAGCCAGCAAAGTGGTTTGTTGATTTGGCGGTCAAGAAATGTTTTTTCCAGTTTCCCCATGAAGAGAACGAAGGTGCCATCCTTGTAGCCATTGCTGTGCCTTTAGTATGAATGAAGTTCTGATCAATGAATTGAAAGTTGTTCTTTTCTAGTATAAAATTAGTGAGATCCAGAATAAATGATGTTGTAGGTGTGGTATTGATCGGACGCTTGTCGAGAAAATGTTCCACTGCAGCCAGGCCATGAACATGAGGAATGTTGGTATACAATGACACAACATTAATGATGACAAGTATGGTGCTTTGAGGTAAAGGTTGGGGAAGGCTATTGAGTTTATGAAGGAAATGGTTGGTGTCTTTGATGTAGGATGGAAGTCCGGTAACAAATGGCCGCATCTGTAGGCTGAAATTCTTTCTGTAAGTGATCCGCAGCCGGAGACAATAGGCCCTCCTTGTGGTGGTATGGTATCATAGTGAATTTTTGGAAGCATGTAGAATTTTGGCGTTATTGGGTTTTTTGGGAGAAAATCTGGACGATGGGTGGAGAAAGGTTTTGTCCCTTGGTCTCTTTAGTGATGAGTTCTTGAAGCTGGTTGGCAAATTCTATAGTGGTATCATACTCAATTTTTCGGTATGTGGTCGAGTCCGAAAGCTGTCTGTACATCCGTATTAGCACAAAGATGTCACATGTGGAAAATAAACCCCGGTATGTCAAGATTCTAATCCCAACCGCACTGTCACCGGCAATCCAGTATTATGTGTGACTCTACTGTGAATGGCTAATGTGTTATGAAGTTTTAAATCAACCAAAAATGCTTTACCAAACCCATTTTTTGACAAGCTTTTGAAGCACCCATCTACTCTACCCTAGTTTTTATATGTTGCCGTTGCATCCTTCCAGATGACCTTGCTAGTTTAAGTAGAGGATGAGTCACTTGGGAGTCTAAAGAGATAGTGAATCCTGTAAACAACTGTTAGATCCCCAAAATAAGTTTCCAGGGCTGGATTAAAGAAGCTTACAAACCAAACACCCAAAAGCAATATTGCTAAAATAAACTTGTTTATAACAAAGTACCCACCTCCTCACTGTAGTCTTGTTTGAAGTGTGGTGGAAGTTTGTTCTTCCTGACATCCAAAAGTGTGCGTATTCGCTCCATTTCTGTACCAAATGGTACCAGAAGCTCAACAAGTATAACACCAAGAGAGTAGATATCCACTTTGTAGTTATAAGGAAGACCTTTTGACTGAAATGAAAAGTGCTAAAACTAAGTATAGCTGAGGGAAATTAAGCTTTTTTTTATCTTAATAACAAATGAGACTGCACTGTGTTTGCCTTAAATATTATTCTTAGTTGAAATTTTATCAGGCACTTAGCTAAAGATTTTATTTCGCATTCCGCTTTTCTACTTGTTTGAGCTATCAGCATATTTACACTAATTGATTAGTAGTGAAGAAAGAAGAATTTAGAACCCTCAGTACACTCGACCAAGAATCAAACCCCCACTTCCCTGTCATTGGCAGTGCAGTATATTGCAAGAGTGACGCCTTAGACAATTAAATCCCAGAAGCGAGTTTAGCCAAAAGTTATTAGGCATAGGTACATCCTGACTAAAAGACTCCAAACCCCAACAACCATGCTGCTAGCCATTATTCGACTAGTCTAGCCAGAATATTGGAGATATTTGAATTAAGAGAACAGATACTTCAGTTTAGTACACTTGACAATAGGTCAATTGATTACACAATCTAAAACATTCATTAGGGGTGTACATCAAATTGGCAAACTTTTGCCGAATCTTTAATGATAGTTCACAATTTTTTTTTTAGAAGTTGGTTGTTATCATTATTATTTTATGTTTATTTAGTACTCCAAAACGTGAAAAGAGATTAACTTGAATTAGTAATGTTTAAAATTTTGTGTGTGTCTGCTACACATCTTGCGGCTAATCTAACGGATTATGTTAAGTACATTTTAAGTAAATGTACTAGAATTTATATGAACAGGAGATGAAAATATATATTAAGCATGTGTAAAGCTTTGAAATGTTATTATTAGCAGCACTGCGTCCTATTACCTGTTTGGTGTATAAGCATTTATGCTAATGTGTAATGTTAGGGTGGTTGTGAGATGAAATAAGAGGACCTAGAGTTTTAATGTGGGATCTGAGTCACGGTGAATGCCTGGAATTCCACACATTCACAAGTTGGGATTAATACACATCTTGTTAGAGGTGAAGGACAGGTTTGGCAATAAGATAAATCTGTGCCGGAACAGAGGATTGAACCCTAGACCTCCAGCAAAGAAGTCTGACACCTTATTTCTAGACCACTAGGTCACCCTTTGAAATGTTCAATCATATTCTAAGTAATGTTAGTATTGAATTTAGTTAGTATGAACTAGTATGAATAGTTACCAGGTTCAGATTCAACTGAATTTAATTTATTAATAGTTTCAACCCAAAGTCAAACATGTGAAAAAATAAACTTTTTGGTTTGACAAACCTTTTAGAAGATATTAAAAAATTACTGTAGACTAGCCATGATTGATAAAAGTTTACTTTATATTCCTGCAAGAAGTATCAAAAGTAGTTAGATATCTACTTCAAAACAAAGGAAAGATAGTTTATCTAAGTGAAATCGTTATTTAGAAAATAATATTTAATCAACAACATGCGCGAGGGTATAGAACAGACTTAACTAAAACTAACTCTTCCAATTTGAAATAATGTTGTTCAAGTATTTGTATAGAGGTATAAGAGATTATTATGGTGGGGTGTCTCACTTTGTACAAAGGAAATAAATTGAGAGTTTTTGACAATAAAGTGCTGAGAAAAGTATTTGTCCCTAAGAGGGATAAACAAACAAGGGGGTGAAGACAATTACATAATGAAGAACTCCATGGCTTGTATGCATCCCCAAACCTATTAAGGATAAAAAAGGGAACAAAGGTTGAGATGGAATGGTCATGTGCACGTATGGGTGATGACAGGTGTTAGATGTGTACACAACATTTTAGTTGGGAAGCCTGAAGAAAACAAACCCTATGGTAGACCATCATTTGGAGGAGAATATTAAAATAAATTTTAAGGTTAATTGTCAGGTTAGGGATTGGATGGAAGTGTCTCAGGATAGGGTTGAATGGCGAGCTTACGTTTTGAAGGCCTTGAGCTAGAGAGTTATTTAAGGTCAAAGAGTTAGTTAAGAAGTAGATATGGTACAAGATTAAATAAGAGAAAATGCGACAATTCTATGCAGGATATTTTTATTGCTGTTATTACCTGCTCTGGACTCATGTAAAGTTGAGTTCCTACTTGAGCAGTATGTATTTCATCTCCCAAAAATGTGTCGCCATCGCCGCCAGGCGTTCTTTGGTCGCCACTTTCCACCATAGCCGTAACAAGGCCAAAGTCACCCACTTTGATTTGACCATCCAAGGAGAAGAAAATGTTGGAAGGCTGTTAAAAAAAAAAAAAAGAAGCGAACTAATAAAATTTAATCAACTTGCATCACAAAACACTTTAAGTAAAGTTTGACTGAAAATCATGTTGTATTCACATTATAGTATCATTTAGCAATTTTGTTCTATACATATTCCTCAAGTTGAATTTTTGTAATAAATCCATGTATAAACCATAATAAATTGTAATTATATTTTTTTAAGAATGAATACTTTTTTGTGAAAAATGTTTTTTTAATCACCACATCTCCCATTTTGGTTTCATAATATAATTGTTCTAATCGGGTAGGGATGAGGAAGGAAGAGTTTTAGAGATAAGGCTTTATCTACGCGCATTTACATGGAAGTAGAGTTGAAACCATAAAGAAAAACAACTCTTAATAGGCCCAAAAGGAATTTAAACTCCAATCTCCCTGTCAAGAGCAGGCCAGAATGACTCAAGAATGACACCTTAGACCATTTGGTCACTAAAGCAGATGTAAAAAATGTTATTACACCAATTCAGATTTTTGATTATATATAATATAGTTGCAGAAGTTATTTTAAAAAATAACCACACAAAGTGATATAATGAAAGACTTTTTTTGCTAAAAAAATAGTATCTTAAAATTGAATTAAATTATTGAATCAAAAGGTTTCAAGATGAAATCAAAAACTTCACGTACTAGAATTTTTCAACTTTAGGAAACATTTTTTGGTTAAGTTTGAATGATTACTAAAGTATTTACCAAATTATCTGTATATCAGCTAATTATTTGAATTTAAATTTTAAAAATATCGATATACAGTGTTAAGATTTCCCTGTAAATAGCTCGACTAAACACAACAAAGCATCAGCTACTCATAAATAAATAAAAAAAATTGCCTTCATTATTGTATTTAAACTTCCCTTTTGTTATGGACCTGCAAGCTTCAGTTGTTTTTTTATTCAAGGCGATCTCGAGCAAGTTTCCCATGAAGCTCCCAAGTATCGAACTTTAACTTAGGTTGAAAAATATATAATTTTAAAACTTAAATATGCAAATGAATAACAAACTTATACTAAGTTGTTTTAAATTCTTTTTAATGGAATAGTTTTGAATTTTAATAGTTAATAAAATCTAAGTACAACTAGGTATTACTTATTGGTATACATATTTTGCAGCATAATTTTTAGTGAAACCCTGTGAAATATATTCTCACATTCATTGCAGAGAAAAATAAAGTCATCATGTTAAACATATAATCATCATTGTTGTTTAAAACAATAGAACTTTGAGTTATTATGCATCAAAATCAATTCCCGGTTTATATTTTTTTGTTAAACTTTAAAAAACACATTAAAATGTACAAAAATTTGAAAATGACTTGTAAAAAATAAAAAATTAGGGATGGGCCCTCAAATTCTCAAGGATATTCGAGATTCAAGAAAATGTTGGTTTCAAGACTCAAAAAATTGTTTAAAATCGTCTTGAGTGAAATTTGTTTTAGAGCTCTAAAACTATTTGATGGTTCAGAATCAATTATATAGGATGAACTTAACAACCAGGCACCATGCCAATAATGGATATAAGATAATTATATTATATATTAACATTCAATGTCTTTTGCCTGTGTTTGTCCTTTGTTATACCTTTTACATGTTCCTATCTAGGTATGTGTCCTATCATTATTTACAATTTTCCATTTTCTCCCTTTTGTGTTTTTTTTGTTTCTTCTTTTAGAAAGTTGTGTTGCACATTTCACACTCCTCCCTGATGAGTTCCGATAGGATGAAACCTAGGTCGAGGGACTGGGCGGTGACTATCAATTTTCTTTAAGAGGCAACCATTACCTCTTTGTCCAAGGGCAGCAATGTAAAGTGTAAACAGTGTTCTTCTTTTCATTGTAAAAGCCATACTGTGTTTGTCCCTTTTATGTTTCTATCCACCTTGCCTATTCTTTCTTCCAAATATAATACTTTAACTGAATGTATGAATGCTATAATGAATGGACTATAAGGAGGAATGTAAACATTTAGTTACGATATGTATTTTCTATTATTTTATTATATTTATAGTTCCTCTTGTGTTCCTAATCTTTTCCAGGATTCGGATAGTGGATTCGACCCAACTCTTTTAAAATTTTCTCACACCCCTACTAACTTCATAGCTACTAATTTTCCTAATCAAATGGCGTGACTATTCTGTATCCAAACCTTAAGATCTCTGTGAATGAGTCCTTGTAAATGGACATACTCCACAGCGTCCAATATCTGTAGAAACATATTGAGCACTGTTCGCTTGTCCCTTGGCCCAACATTGTCTTTCAACCACTCACGAAGTGATTCTTTGCGGCAAAGCTGCATTTGTATGAATAGAAACATACGACTGGCCTTCACAGGGACAATAACTCCTCCTCCAGGGGAAATCTGCAAGGACATTGGCCGCTTCACGACAACCTGTTACACATATACATTGTATTAATAGACATTGTAATTTTGTGAGACATTTTTTTGCAAACTTTTATTTAGAAGATTAAAATGACTATCTAAATATATTTAAAGTATAATGTAGTATTTTTGAACAACTGATATGCGCGAAATAAAACAAACAATTTTTTTGGTGAGACTGACACTTAACTTTTTAAACAAGAAGTCAGACCAGAACCAGAAACAATAACATATATTAGTAATATATATTTGAAAAAAAAAAAATATATATATATATATATATACACACACACACACACACACACACACACACACACACACACACACACACACATCACAAATTACCTCAAAAAGGGAAAAGAGGTTTTCCTTCTAAAGAGTAATAACATATATTAACAGATATTTTTAAGGAAACAGAACTGAAATCCAAATATAGATTGCTTAAAGATCAGAACTGGATTTGGAATCAATATATTTTACCATTAATATGTAAATGTACTAAACATAGCTTTCCTGTTCTAATTATTATTATTATTATTATTAGCACCGCGTCTTACTACCCATTCGGTGTTATACGCACTTACGCTAATGTGTAATGGTAGGGTGATTGTGAGATGAAATGGAGGACCTACAGTTTAGCGTGGAATCCGAACCAAGGTGGAGGCCTGGCATTCCTCACATTCACAAGATGTCTTGTCAGGGGTGAAGGAAGGGTTTTCCCGTTCTAATGATCTTGCACAAGACATGGCTTTTTTTTTCCAGGTCCATTAAAGTATGCATAGAAAAAGATTGAAATTGTAAATGTTAAGGATTCAAATCTAAGAAATGGAATTGAGGAAAACCGGGTTTGTGGCATCTCTAATTTAATGTTTATATTTTTTTATAGTTTTCAATTCAGAAAATGTTCAAATACACTTTTAGAGTTTTAGAATCGAAGCACACTTTTATTTCCAACCAACCTGTTTCATCTCATCACTGTTAGACTTGTGCTGATATCCAAAATGCCCGAAAGGAGAGTCGCCAGTTTCAGAACTTGCACTGTTCACATTGATCACACTTTCTTCTCTCCTCTCACTCGCTTCATACCCTTCTGATGCTTCAAACTTAATGAACGAGTCGCTGATGTCAGAAGGGAGGCGGTTACTAAAACTGTCTTTGATGTTACCCATCAAAAGAGGGTCCAGTCCTTTCCTGTTGCAAAGGTTCAAGTACACTGAAGAGTTGTCTATCAGAGACTTGTTATTGACATGATTTTTTTTTCTGGATTGCTCGGTTCCATCTGTTGTAACATCATCAGAATATGACAACTGATCACTGAAACATTAATAAATCAGTTTTATGATTCTAAAGGATAGCTATTAGCTGTGCTAGCTTTCCAGTTTCTGACAAATTCAAAATTGTGGACATATGAATGGGAAAAGTCAATAGCACGATAACATTTAAATATGTCAAAAATAAAACTGCTTTCTTTCCTTAGTATTATTATTTCATACAACTTTTTGTACAAATTTATTATCGTCGAAGAATTATAAAATAGTCACATATATCATTTGTTTTGGAACTCAACCAATCAATAATGGGTCTAAATCTTAAAAGTCTGTATCATTTCCAGTGGCGCAGGAACATTTTTATTTGCGGGGGTAAAAATACTCATGTGCTTTTCTAGGGGATAACATTTATGAGATTAAAAAAACAACAAGAAAATATAATACAGCTGTCCCTCACACTAAGCGAGTGATTGGTTCTGATAAATAATAGCATAAAACGAAAACACGTCAAGGGAATAATTGATTTCAACATAGGTGAGATAGGGAAAAAGTAAATAAAAACCTAAAACTTGTAAATGAATGCAATTTTTATTTTTTTGATCTCCTCAGGCCCTTGGATGGTAGTATTTTGTTCCCTTGACAGCCCTTGGACAATAAGCTCTTGATCTTTTGAAGGACCTTGGACGAAAGGCTCTTGCTCTCTTGAAGGCCCTTGGACGGTAGGCTCTTGATCTTTTGAAGACCCTTAGATGGTAGGCTCTTGTTCTCTTGATGGCCCTTGGATGATAGGCTCTTAATCTCTTGAAGACTCTTGGACGGTAAGCTCTTACTCTCTTGAAGGCTTCTGGACGGTAGGCTCTTGCTCTCTTGAAGGCTTCTGGACGGTAGGCTCTTGCTCTCTTAAAGGCTTCTGGATGGTAGGCTCTTTCTCTCTTAAAAGCTCCTGGATGGTAGGCTCTTGCTATCTTGAAGGCTCCTGGATGGTAGGCTCTTGCTATCTTGAAGGCTCCTGGATGGTAGGCTCTTGCTATCTTGAAGGCTCCTGGATGGTAGGCTCTTGCTATCTTGAAGGCTCCTGGATGGTAGGCTCTTTCTCTCTCGAAGGCTCTTGCTCTATTGAAGGCCCTGACTGACGATTTTAACCTTTTTTGATGAAATGGTCAAGACTCAGCTGACGGGCATCATTCTTCCTCTCTTTATAGAGTTCTATGTAGCAAGCTAGAGAACTGTGAACCTCTCTGGCAACTTTAGCGCTTCTATCCATGTTAGGGTGATTCTCTTTAATGATTCTAAATGCAGTGTCATTGTGCTTAAACAATTAAGCAATTAGTTTTGTTTAAAGTTGTTTGATAGGCTCAACAACATAGGGCTATTTCTCTTTATAATTTATACCGCTCTCCATTCCCAGAAGATTTTCATTGGTGAGTTCTGTTGAGTGGGATTCATCCACATTTGCCTGGTCTACAGCCTCAAATCCAACATCTGGCTATGACAACGATGTCATGTCTTGAATTGAAGACCTCGTGTTCAGGATCAAAATCATGAGAATTAGAAAATTCACATCTGAAGCAGCTCAACTAAAAATTATGAAACAATGAACATTCAAGTAGGTTTCCATAGGCATTTGCCCTATATTCGTTACTAGTTATAAAACCACTATTTTTGCCATTTCAATTTTGTTGAACCTCTCAGGGTGTACATTAAGCAGACACAGGTAATTTAGTCCATGATGCCTCACCGTGGAGCAAAAATAGATTTTTATTCTTATAAGATTGAAAAATTTATTTCTGCAGTAGCTGATATCACTATCATAGTTTTCAAAATCGTTTCAGTGTATGCTCCAAGCACATTTTATTATGTTAACTCAGTGTGAACTTTGTTTCGTGCTTCCCAAAAAGATATTTACATTATTTCAATGTTTTACTTTCTTATTTTTGAGAGTGGTTAAAAATGATACTTTTAACTCCCTTTTCTATTGTGGGGGAGGGGGGGGGCGGGGGTTTACTATCTTATTTTTGAGACGGTAGAGGGGTTAAAAATGGTACTTTTAACCCCCTTCTATTTGGGGTGGGCTTAACGCTTCCCCGTAACCCCTGTTCCTGCGTCACTGATCATGTCTGCCTTCTGAGAAGGACTGTGGGGAGTTTAGGAAAAAGTTGACTAATTTCATATTTGTCATGTGCTAGATTTGATTGACTACAAAAAAAATTTTTAGGCTTCAGCAATAAAAATATTGAAGGTTTAAATACAAACATATTACGCTCAATGTTTGTCATTTTGATGTGGTTAGCTATGGTACTATAATTAGGGGTGTGCAAAGTCCATTTTTTCAATTCGAAGCAAACTCGAATTGAATATATGAAATCTTCTAAAAGCCGATTCAAAGTTTGAATATTTTTTGTTAGTTGTTTATGATTGAAAAAATATTATATTGTTATTTATACATCACTTTATGCAAGGAAATTACTTGAAATTGTTTTATTGCCAAATTATTTGTAATATTTCATTTTAATATTATAAGGTTAGTTACTACCAAAACTTAAAATTATATGGCCTTGTGTTGTAGTGGTCAGTGCAGGGTACCGGGTTTGATTCCCGGCTGGTACTTTGGGTATTTTTACCTTATGGGGAATGATCCAACGGTCACCAGCATTCGATTAATTAGGTTTAAGTTAGGTTAAGACTAACACCAGCTCTACAACTTCATAATAACTATCATTAATATCATCTCATCATGGATATAACACCTTATGGTGTACCCTGGGCAATGTTCTGTGGCACCAGAGTGGCTATAAGTCTACACATAAGATGACTCGAACCTAGCTGTTGTATCTCTCCTGGTCATATATGCCATACGATTTAAAAGAAGATAAAAAAACTTAAAAGTAAACTAGTTCAGTTGTTTATAAATATTGAGTTGTAATCCATACAACAGCTAAAATGGCAGTAATTAAACATAAATTGAGTATTTTAAGTCTCAATATTTTTTATTGGCAAAGCTTGTTGAAGCTGGAATTTTCTTCGAAGCAAAGTCAAAGCTGACATTAGTTATGAAGCCAAGTCGAAGTTTTGAAGCTTCACAAACGCTCAACTATAATACAAATTAACATTCCAATGAAAAAATTATGCAATACTTGAATTTTATGTTATGAGTGATATTTATTTGATTATAAGCTTAGGGTAAAATATGAAATTTGGTATCTAAGGCTATTGAATAGGCACAGCAAATTAATTTTTTTCCAACATGAAGCATTAGTAAAAATATTCAAACTTTAAAAAGAGTTTGTGAATATATCATATAATTTGATTTAGCTTTGCTTCAAACTTTAAAAATGGATTTTGCACCCTCTCAATTTTGAGCTGAGTGTTTTTGTTTTGATTTCAAACACAGACAAAAAATGTATCACTGGTAAGATTGGCTTTTCTCCTTTCAGTAATTAAATGACATAAAGAAACATTATTATTTAATCTGTTATAAAATTAAGTTAGATTGTATGTTGTGTTCTAATAGAATCAAATGGTTCAGAGTGTGTACACTGTTATCTTTAATATAAATTCACAAGAATAGTAAAGTAAACCAAAACAAGTTCACTTAAAAGTTATCTCTCACTTGAGAGGGCAGAGCTTGTCCTGGTCTTCTTGCCATCCTGGTGGCGGACATTCCAACCAAGCATTGAAGTAACGGACAATATGCTGGTGATCCAACTTTGCCAACGCTTTCACCTCTCGCATCACTCTGTCACGAGATTCTTGACTGCCAACAAACACCGTAATATCTTCTTAGTATGAAACTATTAACGAGCCCTTTGATTTTCTTAAGGATACTAAAAATATTTGCATCAGAAAATATGTTTGATCCAAAATTTGAAAAAATAAATGTAAATATAAACTCTTCTTTTCAAATTTCTAATTGGAATTTATTTTACCTTGGTAGATTTTAGCTAAACTTTTAAGGCAAATTTAATGATTAGACCTCTGTGCATGTATTGTACCAATTAACTGAATGTATACATATTATAATGAATTAATCCCAATAAAATATGCTGACATGCAGTTATTATTTCTATTTTATACAAGATCTTAAGGATAAATTCACCTCCAGTACATTCAACTGAGATCCAACCCTCAAACTGTCTAAACAGTTTAATGATCATGGCATTATAAACTGTGTGACCAACCATTCAGATAAATTCATTACTAAAACATTTTGTAAAATCAACCAATCTTACCTGTTTGGAAGAGCAATCCTCTTAATTGCATAGTGCCAGTCATCTATTTTATTTTTTGCTTCAAATACTATCCCAAATCCTCCCTTCCCAAGACAACGAACAGGGTCGAAGTCAGTGAGGTAACGAGATATAAATTCTGGTGCCAGGATAGTAGAACCAGGATCAGAGTGACTCCGTAAAGAGAGGCGCATATCCACCCCTGAGTCTGTGTCTTGTTTCATTGGGATGTGTTTCTCCACCACAATCACTTCCTAGTAATTAAAGACAGGTTGACAATTAAATAATGGTTCATGCACTGTGCTTTGGAAGAAGATATATAAAATAGTAGTTAAAAATATTGTTTTGTTTTGAATTTGAGTAAACAACATTTTTTGTAAAGTTAGATTTGATAAACAATAGTAATTTTAACGTTTATTTTTTTATGTCTGTGCAGATCACAATTTTGTAGGGCATATTTTGGCTTCAAGATGACTGGGAAATTAGTAATGGGTGCATATTTAAATCTTAGGATATTTGCTTCAAATAGCTATGTTCAAACGAAGAAAAATATCCAGTTCACTTAAATATACTAGCTTTATTAAACTTTTAGAGAAGGAAACAAACTATCAGAGTCCTTGGATGTACAGTCTGTCAGGTACTGTTCTTAGTACCTGTTCAAGCTGTGTGTATGAATACAATCAAATGAGTTGGAATGAGTAATGTGAAATTGAGAAGAAATGTACCCATTTTGTGTGTTGCTGAAACAACATCTGTTAGGTACACCCAGCCAGAATTCAAACCCTGACCTTTCGTCACCAGCAAATTAAACTGGAAAGGATTTACATTTAGTCTTGAGTAACCACTAGTGTGGGTAGCTATCTCCTTCAACTTAGTTAAATCAGTGAGCTGATTACTTTCCTTCTACTGAGGTTTGATTTAGCCAATAGCTCTGTTTTAAATATACTAAAAAATATATATATACCTTTTGCACTATAACATTCTTGTGCTGATTTGCAAAAATGTGCAAGAACCTTTGTGTTATCACCAGATTAAACAACAAAGCAGTGGTACAACTGATCACCAGAACTTCTTTCCTAAGGAAAAAAAAATCATTTTTAATAAAAGATATTTCAAAATGTGATTGATAATAAATAATAAGAATTCATATTCAAACTAAAATTATAACTACATTTAGTATTAATTTAGTTTCAATGCACAAATAATGCAAAAAGCAGCAACTTCAGTATGTAGTTGTAATTTTAATTTAAGGACAGTGTTTAGTTGTTGGTCGGTAGGTCATAATGGGATGGTTTTTTTTCCCACAACAAGGTTTTCCATTTTTCCTCCAAGTAAATGTTGGCATTGTTATTTGTTAGTCATAAGCAAAGGAGTTAATATAATGTGATAAAAATAAGGATATACTAATGAGCCAAAGTAGGTAAAGAACTCCTTCCCCCCCCCCC